>FN649731.1:175965-189663 GCA_000310025.1 Ectocarpus siliculosus | reverse complement strand
ACACATCGGATGTCGTCGTTCGTTACAGCCTGCGGTGGGCTTCAGGGACGAGAGTGAGTGTCTTCGGTTAGGGTCTCGAGAGTTAATTAATGCCTTCTCTACGCTTTCTTCTGTTGATCTACGTAGTAGTAGCACCTGTCTCTCCTTCTCGCCTATTATCGCCGTTGGGGTCCCAACAACATCGAACGTCAACCGCAATCGTTTTTCTTCTTGCTGAGTAAGAGGCTATTTGTGTAGTACGTACCCGGCTGCTGTATGTGAGGCGATGGGCGCTGCCTCTTTACTTGAAGCAACGGGGGCATGGCCCCTATAATGTTTGCTGCATGCTGTGCTATGTGACAGCTTCCAGCGGTTCAGAGCGGCGACGGTGGTTTTCGTATGCTCTCTTTTGCCACCTCCCTGAAGCCTGTCGCGTCTGGCTCACTTGTCTTTGTCGTCCCTTCTTCTTTTTCTTTTTTTTCTTAACATAGTCTATATTTTATTTTTCCGCTTGCTTTTTGGGGTCCGCCGGTCATCCGCCCACCACCCATTAGTTCAGTTTTAAATGTTGTTGTTGTTGTTGTTGTTGTTGTCTTCGCATTAAAAACCGTTCAGATCTCTCTCTACCCAGTACCTTCATATGTGCGTACTGATCCAACACTTGACGCGGTCGATTCCCGTGGTCACAGGCTAACTTACCCTAAAGAGGTACGCTAAAACAAACTGGCCCCGAAAGGTCCGCAAGTCAATAAAAATCAACGACAGATATTCTTTGGAACGGGGTGTTTACTTGCCATCTCTATGCAAGTTTCACAATTAATTTTGAAGCTTTTCTGAAGCTAGTTGAAACAGTAGTGTCATCGTTCGATATCCGTTCGGTGAGGAATCAATCGCAAATCATGACCCGTCCCCGAGTTGTAGCAGCTTCCGCCTCCTGGGGCCGGCAAGAGTCGGCCTTCACTGCTGTACCTTGTCTGTTTCGCCATGGGAATGGCCGGTTCAAAGCGAAAGAGGGTCCTGCGTGCTGCGCGCCACCACCTTTTTTTTTTTGCGTTTGTTTGTTGTTGTGATTTTCTTCCTGAGTGACCGTTGTTGTACACAACATGCGGCTGCTGCTGTACACATACTTGCGGTTGCTGCAGTATATGCTCGGAATGTGCTGAAAAGAAAGGTCGTAAGGTTATCGTCTCTGTTTTTTTGGGCTGCACGCGTTGCTCGCGTAGGCGATGCGCGTCTCCTACTTTTTTCCAGTGTCGTTGTCGGCAGCACAGTCAGTTGAAGAGACAAACAACAACAGACGGTCCGCCTTGTTTTGTTTTGCTGCATGCATGGTTGGTATGCATCGGCACGCGTGTTGCTTCCTTGCCTTGAGTCTGCTGCGTAGTCGTAATTTGAGCGATAGGTAAGCTAGATGGCAGCACAATCTTAGATACTACGTAGTGAGGTATGATAACCAACAGCTCGTTCGTGCAGCGGTGCGCATCTATGGCGGACGGCAAGCGTATTGCGATAATAGTTCGTCCGTGGTGCTATGTAGTCGTGCTCTTTTTAGTTCTCACTTCCTACAACAAGATAGTAGTCCACAGCTCGCACACGGCGACTGACTATATTTGTTTGTTGTTGTGCTTGTTTGCTGTTGCTGAGCCGACATCGGATATCGCCGTTCGATACACAACGTGACATCATGTCTGACAGCCTGCGGCGGGCCAGAGGGACGAGAGTGAGTGTCTTCTCGACAGAGTCAATGCCTTCTCTTCTCGAGAGAGTCAATGCCTTCTCTTCTCGAGAGAGTCAATGCCTTGTCTTCTCTCCGCTCTCGTATTTTTGTCTACCTCTCTTTCTCTCTCTCTCGCCTTTCGCCGGTAGGGTCCCAACAACATCGAACGTCAACCAACCGCAGTCGTTTCGCTTTTTGCTGAGTAAGAGGCTACCCGTGCATCCGGCTGCTGCATGTGAAGCGATGGGCGTTATGCCAAGCAATGGACTTGGGCCCTACCTAATATTTGCTCCATATGTAGTGCTATGTGAGAGTTTCCAGCGGTCCGGAGCGAGCGGCGACGGTGCTTTTCTTCTATGCGCTCTTTTGCCTCCTCCCTGAAGCCTGTCGCGTCTGACTCGTTTGTTCTCGCTTCTTTCTTTCTTTTGTTTTTCATGCTTTTGTTTTTTGGGGTCCCCCGGTTCCTGTGTGCTCATCGGGCATCTTCTTGGTGTCTACCCTTGATTGTTACCCGCTGCAAAAATCGAAAGCTTCAGACAGGCAACGCGACGATACTCGTCGAGATGCCATACACAATGAATTCATTGCTAATCTGTCTCAGACTCTTTTCTATGATGGAGATGGATTCGTTGTGTCATATTAAGAAGAATAAACATAAAAAAACATCCTGTCGTTACTCTATCGATACCTCACACCCACCCCTACTCACGCCGACGCAGACACAGACAGGCAGACTCAGCTCTTTCGCCTGTGCTGTATCTGTTGTTCGTGCGTGCTGAAAAATGGTACATACAGCAGCAGCTTACCGCAGCAGGAGCTGCTTTTTGCTTGTTTGTACAGCTTTTCCTGCAGGGATGGCTCTTGTTGTGCGGCAAGTTGCATTGTTTGTTGTTGATGCGGACGAGAGGACGAGAGTGAGTGGTAGGCAAAAGCAGTACGTACCGTGTTAAAGGGACAGACAGAGTGCCTACCGTGTGTATGTAGACGTTGCATTTCGTGATTCCCGAGGATCGGATGTATGTGTTGTTTTTTTATTGCGTACCCGCGTCCATCACGACCATTATTGCGTAGTGTGTCGGCTAATTAAGGTCCTTCCCGTTCGTGGTGTCAGCACACGCGCAACACGCGACTAAAATAAAAATATAAAGCTTGGGACTAGCAACGCCGACGATATTCGTCGGCTTGCTTTCAACAATTAACAACAAGGAGGAGAACCAGGAGCCGTGTGATACATGCGCCGTGTGGTAAAAGGCTTCCGTTCGCTGTTCGAATTATCCAAGAATGTTATTGCGCTCGTGCGGGGCCGGTGGTGCTTCGGCATCCTGCAACCGGTTTTTGGTGGCCTCGCCCCGTCGCGGGACCGACACTGGTCTTGTGTACACACCCACCGATGCGCGATGTAGGCTTCCGCTACGCAGTAGTTCGTGACCTAAAACACGAAGCTCTGCGGTGCCCTGCCGCGAAGCGACGCGAGCACGTCACAATTGTGACGACTAATTTTCGGCAAGAAAAGAGTCGCGTATTCAACACGTCTTTTTCAGCTCCGTTCCGCGCGCGGGTGTCAACCGATCTGTTCCGCCGAAACACGCCTCCAAAGCCTCTCCTCTTCAGTTGCCACTGGCGCCTCCCCCCCCCAGCCCCTCTCATGCGCAAACGTGTTGCCGATTTCCTTTAAACACCACATAGGGAGAGCCTAGCACCATCGCACCACACCGGAGGTATCTGCTCCTCAGGCCACGCCTGTCGTTGTGTTGGGGGCCATCAGCACCGCCGGTAGTTGACGGGCGTCCCACGCTTACATCACCACCCATAGTTGCGGTGGGGGGAGCAAGAGGTCTGCCCCTTGCTGCCAGCTCCACCCGTTCCGTCGATGGGGCAATCAACTTGCTTGGCGCGCCCATGAACGACTGGTTTATACAGATTTTTGTAACAAAAATGTTCCAAAAAATGAACTATTTTTTGTTTTTGTTCGTTGAGGTTCGCTTGACTCTTCGAGTCAAAAACGCGTCAGCTGTGCGAACTGTTCGACCTCGGGAAGGATCACTGATTGGCAGCTGGCAGCTGAATCACACCAACGCATGCTTTACTTTCATCTTGCATCACGCCTTGATGACACTATTTAACGCAATGCGCCCACTCCGGAGGCGCGCTTTGTACTTCTCTTATCGATATTGCCTCTCCCCCCCTACCTCGTTACCCATCCTTGTCAAAAAAACACCCACACCGTTGACTATTACAATTCCGAACCTTTGTCCAAATGATCCCTCGACCCCCCGGGCGTAACTAAATCGGATGTTGCTGCCTGTACTTTCTCCACAACATCAGGGAGTGAACCAAACCCAGAACAGCACACTCGTTTCGTCGGACAACAGGATCTACACATGTGTAACCGTTTTTTCTTTTACGCGCCTGTTGCGCTGCCAAAGCAGTTGTCGACGTGTTTCCTATTAGGTCACAAACTTGACGTCGAAGTTCGTCCAAACGGGGGGGGTGTAACCTGGGCATAACAACAAACCTGCTGACACCACCGTGCTTGCCGACGATGAGCTCCCCTTTGAACAGGATTTCCATGTACACAACAAGTTGTCCAACAAATTCGGCCTGAAAATTGCCATGAATGCGCACTGTTCGTTGTACACAGGGGCACACGCTAGCGCGCACCAACAAGTTCAGCAGCGAAAAAAACTTGCTGCAAGCACGCGCGCGGCGAACTGAATCTCTTGCATGCTCTTGACACAAACAGGTAACCACCTATAGGCTAAATACATTTTTTCCTTCCAAAGATAGTGTTTGAACGCAATAAACAAGTGAGAGGATGGCCCCCTCAAGTGTACCTTTCTCTGTCGACAACAAGGCACCACAATATACAATCAATACAGACGAAATGAGGGAAAGCACGCTAAGTACTCACCAACAAGACGCGATACTCACAATCGGATTCACCTTCCCCACTACGTCCTCTCAAGGACGCGTGGTCAACGGCGTAATAACGAAGGCATGCGAAACATGCGTGCGCCGCCCCTCGCCGAATACCTCACGGGACTTCGTGATGTAGTAGCCTGGTCCGGTGAACACCCGGCGCGCTCCGTCCCGGCTTTGAGGTCAACGACCCCAACAGCAAAGACATGCGAAACATGAGTGCTCCCACCCCCCCCTATCCTCGCAGGTTCTCAGCGCCGGCCCCCTCCCGAAGAGAAGTTGTCGTCGTCATCATCCTTCCACTTTCTCCTCTCGCTCTTGAAGAGCCAGGAGGCGATCCTCCCTATCCCGTTGCAGCGGGAACACACCTCCTCCCCCTTGCCACTGCACACGGGGCACGGCGGGGGTCTTCCGGAGGCGGGGTCGACCATCAGCTCGCTCCCGATCTGGTGTTTTCGTTTCGTGTTGGCCCCGACGCAGCAAAAGAAAGAGAGGGGGGGGGGGGGGAGGGGGAGACAGGTGTGCAGACATAGGGAGGAGACGGGAAGCGCCAGGGAGAGAGAGAGAGAGAGAGAGAGAGAGAGAGAGAGAGAGAGGGAGAGGAGGGGGAGGGGAAGGTGGTGGTGAGAGAGGGAGAGACACGACAGATAAAGGGTTGGCGCGTGAATGGGGCATGGTATGTAAACGACACCTTGCTGCGTGAGTCGTGCCGACACTGATGCTGAAGAGAAAACAACGCCGGCACATGGTCCCACGGCCGCCGAATTCATCGGCCTGGTGTGCAAATGGGAACAAATGAAAACCAAACCCCCACACGAAACAGCCCACGTACTTCCAACCAGCTTTAAACTCTACCCGGCGATACGCCAATCATTCTGAAGTTCGAAGCGCAAGCGTCATCATGGCCACACTATCGGGCTCTAGTGGCGGCCCTCGATTCGCGCGGCTACAGTACAGCAGCACGGCAACTGCTGTTCCGCCGGGGGCGAGCGCTTTCTTGTTGGCGGAAGCCATATATCTGTAGCCAGTTTTTCCTGACGTAATTCTTGCCTACACGCACGCACGAGACAGTTTCACTCTTTCGATGTGTAATATGTCGCGGTGGCTCAAGCGTCAACAGGCGTGGGATATCACGAAGTCCCTCTTCACCTGTTGCAGAACCTGCTGGGGCAGTTTTGGGCAGCTACAAGAACCGTGTGCTTCTAACCACAGGGAGGGGGGGAAAGACTAACGGATTACACTTCGCGACACCCCCAAGTCGACAATAGCTGCAAGTTGAAGTGTAGCAGACAGGGAACTACTACATAACTCAAACAAAAAAAAACTCTCAGCAGTACCAGCAACACCATCTTCCGCACCTTGAACATGCCAGTGCCGGCGCAGAACCTGCACTCTACTACCCCTTCCCCCGCGCATTGCCTGCAGCAGACCGTCTGGTTTGCCTTCCTGGACATATTCCACCTATGCTTGGCCCGTGCGTGTGTGATTACGGAAAATGAGCGCCGCCAAGAACGACACAAAAAAACGGGGGGTGAGGGGGACGCACCGGAGATAATTGCTTGCTTGCCTTCCTAGGAAAATGTACACACAATCACAGAAAGAGTATCTGCACAATCGAGATAGAACCAAAGTACTCGAAGGGGACGCGTTGAAGTCTTTGACCTTTTTCACCCGTGTATTTAAAAGGATCCCAATCTCGAGATCGATCGAAGTCTCGCGCCTGCTGCGCCTATCACGCCACTTCCGATAGGTCCAACGAAAAATTACACTGGGCAAGAGAGAAAAACAGCCGTGGAGCAGGGCACAATTAACGCCAACTTGACGGAGAAGGTACATTTATGAACACAGGTGGGGCTTGCTGCTGTACGGCAACAATGCAATTGCCCATCCATTTCGGGGTGACTTTCCTGCGTGCCGACACGCTAGCTGCGAAATACGCTCTCATGCGCGGCTGACTATTGCAGTATCTATTTCTTGAGTGTCGCGTTGCAACATCCCCCGGAAAAAAAAGGCGTTGTCACGTCGTCATAATATTTTTTACCCCGTCTCCCCCCTCAGGCAAGGACGATGATCAGCTTCTGGTTAATCCTTGCGAAACGTAGCCTGGGTCGACGAAAACCCGGCAGAATATCGCTCCTCCGTCCCGGCATTGTAGGGGTGCTAAGGTCTAACAAGTACGGCATGCCTTTGCGTGAGCTTGTAGGTGAGTACACTCCCCCCGCTTATCACCTCATGTCAAGGTTCTCCTGCTGCAGTCGGAGTCTCTCGCGGGGCGACGGCACTCCCTTGCCCAGGCCCTCGCTTATCCTCTCTCTTCTCGCCGCCGCGGGCTGCGAGAACTGTCGCTCTAACGCGCTCTTCGCTTCGTTCCCTCCTTCGGCGCTGTTGCTGGCGCTCGAACCAGAGGCGTTATTGTTATTGTTGTTGTTGTTGTTGTTGTTCTGGCTCCCACCGCTGCAGCCGCTGTCGCTACCGTCTAAGTTGCCTATTCCTCCGTCCGCAGACCTCCGGCGATTGCCGTTGCCCCCTCTCCCACCCGTTCCCTGCTAAACAAAGGGAAGAGCGAAAACAAAAACAAGGTGCTGGGAGTCACACAAATTTGTTTGCGAAAAAAAACAACGTGTGTACTGCTGTACGCGGGGTGGAACTGATGGGCTGAAACGCCCAAGCATCCGAGAGCGACAGATTGGAGGCCCCCTATCTACCGCTGCTGCTGTTCAGGGTCCTGGCACCTCCCTCGAGTACGAGCCTCGGACCTTGCCTGAGCTGGTGACTTGACTCAAACCACTCTTTTCCCCTCTGCGCTGTGCTGGCGGTGCCTGTTGGTTGATTGGCCCCCAGAAATAATACTGAAAGTCTTGGTGGTCAACACACGCAGCAGCACCTGTCTCCTGCCCGATGCTGGGCATACAAGCCGCTGCGTGCCATCGCCCTCGGAGGCGGGTGGGGAAGCAGCCAAAGCACCTTGTAGAGAGACAAAGCACACCGAGCTACCGACGCAGTGATGCACTGACTCGTATTGCAGCTGCGGTGCTGCTGTTACAGGTTGCAACTGAACGGACTTTCACCATGTTTCGAAAAGCATATTTACGCACACAATTCCAGTCATCTTTCAAGCCATCCATGACATGCAGGGTTTTACCCCCCATGAGCTGGGTACTGGGGACTGGGTGCCCGGCAAAAGACGACGGGTAGCTTCAGGCTTCAGAGGTGGCAGTTGAACAGGTACATGCGTATGCGCCGATCCGGTTTCCACACCACCTGACCGGCCCTGAATCTGTTTGCCCTCCTCGCGTCTGCTTGCCTGGTTCGGAGGTGCACCCCCTCCGTCGCCCCCGCTCCCAGAGTGAACAGGAGAACTAGTCACGGAGCACCAGCAGCTGCTCGTGCCGCCGCCGCCGCCGCCGCTGCCCCATGGCGGCGTCGCCCGCCTTCGTCTCTGATGTCGGCTAGTTGTTGCCGGGTGCAACCAAGCAGAGCTGCTGCTGTGTGGCGCCAGCAACACGGACTCCGTGGCCCTTCTCGCTATTCTTCCGCTGCATCCAAGGGCGGCGCAGGGAAGCAGAGCCAGTAGAGCTCGCAGGAACGACCAGGGAGGGTTTGTCAAGGTCATAATCCCTTAGCTCTTTGCAGTTGTGCTGTTGTTGTCGAAGGAGCTGCGAGGCGTGCGGCGCAATTTTCAATTTTCGGGGAACCACTCATAGAACGCCTCCACGGTTCTAAGTTCGCGAACAGGGGGATCGGGGACACACCAGGCAGGTGTGGTACAGTATCATGAAGATCATGATGCAAGATGCGGCCATGCGGCCGCAATCAATCGGATCGGACTTGATTCTGTGTGGAGGACGGGGAACGAGAAGTCCCGATCACCGGCGCGTGTGGGAGTTACTAACTGCTGTCCAGCTCTCCAGGACTCGTGATTCGATCCCGCCAGTCGTACAGAGCGACTTTTTTTGCTCTTGAAGAATGAGAACAGACCTTGTGATGCTCTCTGGCTCTCTGGCACATCTACTTTCAAACAACCCGCCGTGGGTCGTTCGTGGTCGTGGAAACTTGACTTCTAAGCTCAATCATCACGTTGGCTTCGCATTTTATTGTCGGCGGGTGTCGACAGCCAGCCGCCAGCCGCTCAGACAAAATGCCGCCTTTTATTTTTGGCGGCAAGGTCGGGGTATTTAATCTTCATGGGGTATTTGACAGGCGGGGTAACTCAAGTAACCATGCAATTTCGCCGCCCGGACCTGCTGGCGGCGCTCCCTCCAGTCCACCAGGTTCAGTCCTTCGGAGCTTTCGCCACAGACTGCCTCACTCATCACTCAGCTGCGATAGAAAGGAAGGTCGAAAGACAATGAGGTCGTTCTTGTTCATCAGTGCGCTCGGCCTTTGGGCTACATCCAGCGTTCGGTGAGAGATGACGATCGTGGTTGCATCACGAGAGGCAGCGGCGGCCGTAGCTCTCACCGTCGGTCGGGAAAAAAAAACGTTCCTCTCTCTCTCTTGAGTGAATGTTGCTTGCCGCTGGTTGAGTGTGCTTTTTATCTGTCTCAGCCGGGGCCCGCAGTACATGATGCCGGCTCTCGCGTATCTACGAAACAGCATGCGGGATCGTATTATTGTGTGTGTAACAATGAAGGATCTCCTTGATTCTACAACACGGGATCTTCTCCAATAATAATCTACACAACAAGCCCGTTTAAGAGAGTAGTGATGACATGATGAGAGGCGCTCGAAATTTGCCCTCTATTATTTTGTTGTTCGAAAATACTTTCTGCGGCTCCTGGGGTTTCGGCTTCGATGCTCGCTTGTCCTTTCCATGTGTCGGCTGGGGGTGAGATGAACCCTGTCAGCGAGAATCTGGCATGGAGCAATACCGAACGCGCCATGAAAACTCATTCATATATATGCATGCATATTTATTTTTCGTGCAGCCCTCTCTCGCTCCTGATTTTTGTATTGAGGCCAACATATAGATTTTAGTGTACTTGTAGAGCAAGTTCTCAAAGTTTGTCCGTGACAAGATTATCTATAATTAGTCCGGCATAATTTGTGTAGAACAAGCGCGATGGAGCAGACAAACGTTTATTTATGGTTTATCCAAGCACCAAGCGCCTGCGATTGATATTGGGGGCTTTCTTGTGTATCTCGTGTTCTGTTAGATAGTCTGGTATCGTACTTTTTTTCCTCCAATAGGAGAGGGGGTATGCACAGATATGTAGGTAGGTGCAATATGTACTGCTGTAGCAGGCCGGCGTCTGCGTCCGTTGGATGGAGTGAGGATGTTGGAACACTGGAAACAACGCTGAACAGCGATGGGAACGAACGGTGTTATATTTTCTGAAAAGCACCACCAAATTACTGCTGTACAGCAGTATCAGTACCACCGCCTTCCGTCAGCGGCCCACCAGCATCAATCTCCGACGCTGTCGATTGAGACTTGGACCCGATGACATAATTATTCTATTTTGAACCATTGCCGTACACTGGTTGCGAAAATTGAAAGGGGCCGAGTTCCCCTTAGAAGTCTACTCGACTTTTTACTCACTACCATTTGACATGTGTTCATTCATTCGATCACCCATCCACGCATGCATGCCGCTGCATGTACCTCCTCGTTGACGTGTGTCGTAGACCCCCTTCTTCCTTGTTCCAGGACCCGACGTGGTCTACCCCGTCCCGCTAAATTGTTCGGTTTGTTTTCACATGTTGTTGTTTCCGGTTTATTTGCGATTTATGCATACAATCGATGATGATCCGATGCAGGGCGAGCTGTGACGATTTGAGGACCGCCCTCTCCTCTCCTCTCACGGGGGATACCACCCTCGAGCTCTCCGGAGACGCCGACTGCCCCATCCTCGAAGACAATGAGCTGGAGGAGTTCACCGTCGAGGGCGGGACGCTGACCCTCACCGGCCCGTCCACCACCAAGTGAGTGTGCGTGTGTTCGTCCCATCTGTGCTGCCGTCGGTTCACAGGCCTTCCGGCGTATACAACTGACGTAGGTATCAGCCGGTGTCGCACAAGAGGAAGGTCACACAGGAACTTTTTGTTTTGTTTTTGTTTTGTTTTATTATATTGCCCCACGTTTCCCTCTGCGGTGCTTGCCTTAGTTCTTATCGGGGGAAGGGTTCAGCCATCCCTTTCCCCTCGTCGACCGTGAAGCCGGAGTGAGTCCGCCACGAGAAAAAACAAAAACAAACGGCAGCGGGGTTGTCAGTGTTCAATACCGTTGGTTGCAGCTAGAGAGAAAGAACGAATGAATGTGTTCCTGCGGGGTTGTTTTTGGTTTGGCGGAGGGTCTCTGACCGCTTGCCGAAGGCTGTTGAAACCCAGGGCGATATCATGTTTAATACTTCATTCAGTAATGACCTCTTTGTCTCCACGACATGCAGAGATGGAGAGATCTCTCGCTTGTCAAAACGTACTGCTGTACATCCGGCATGTGTACCGTACGTGTCCAAGGCACCGGATTTCGCCCTGTAAACAGATCCGTCTCACCCCGCCGCCTCGTCCGTCCCATGTATATTTTTTGCGGTCCCAAGGTTCACGAACCTCAAGTTTACCATCATGGACCAGGCTGGCCTGATCTTCGACTACGACACGACTGAGTTCGGCCCCAACCTCGGCTATGTAAGATGCGTCCGTCCATTCCCCTTTCGTGTGTATATCTACATGCACAAGCAATTCATAATCAATCTTGCTAAGTTATCATGAACACGTCTGGCGTGTGGGGGGGCATGGAGGGGAGGGGCATTCGTAATAGAAGTACGATTTACTGCTGCGTTTGGTAGACTATGCTGGCAGGTCACGCGTTTGAGATGGTCTCCACATCCCTTCTCGGGAATACATCTACTGTAGATGCAGCACGTGGTTTCATTACACGCGGTGCGCCGTTGAAATAATTTCGGGGCAATCTTTTTTCTCTTCGGCAGCTTACAGCGGTTGGTTGCATCGCGCGGCGATTTCGGGGTGATTTTGAAGCCGGAAAGTTGTGATTTACATCCTGGTACACCTTTTGGAACGCCCGAGGCTATTCAAGTTCCACGGCTAATCTACCTTTCGGGCCGAAGGTGGTTGTACGAACATATTTACCCTCGGTTTTTCCTCTCTCATCGGAAAGTTGACACCGAAAATCGCGACGGACACTCCCGTTTTTTTTTTTGCATGGAACAGAGCTATGCAAGCTGCAGAGCTATGCAAGCTGCTTTGTCAAGTACTAATACTTTGTTTTGTTGACCCTTGCCACTATAATACCGTGCTTTTTCTCTGTTTGGTGCCCGCAGGAACAAGAGGACAGCTTCGGCGGCTACATGGTGCAAGTCCTGTCGGGGGGCTCCGTAGAATTCCTCGGGGAGATGGCTGCGACGGGCCTCGCCAACATGCGTAGCGTCTTCTACAACGAAGCCGGGGGCAACATCGAGTGAGTCTGCCAGTAGGCACGCTTTCGCTAAGCATGTGACACTCTGTTCGAAATTTTACGGAGAAATGAAACATGCGGCCGACGACTTGGGGGAGTGGGCCCACACTCTGATGTTGTCCAAGGACTATGCTCCTAGAGGTATGTATGCACATAATATCGGGGAACTATACGTGATAACTCGTATGTTGCCATCGCGCTTTCTGACGATTGCACGCTCCACCCCAACTGCCGTCTGTCTATCGCAAGGTTCGCCGACAACGCGGTGTTCGATGACATCGGGACCAACGTCTTCCGCAGCAACCTCGGAAGGCTGAGGTAAAGCGGTGGCTTCTCTTGTCCTTGGTTGGGCCGGTTTTCGCACAATTATTTCGACTCTCCGTTCCTTGTGTGTTTCGGTTGCTCGTGTAGTCGAGCGTCTCCTTCTTGTTCGGCTTGTTCTTCTGCTGTGTGTGTGCGGAGGGGGATCAGGCAACACCTACCACTTTTCATGGGGTTTGGCATTGCACCGACCAATCGAAAATGCTGCTCGGCCGCGTTGTGTCTCGTCCCCCCCCCCCTCCCTCTCTTTGGTGATAACGTTAGGTTCTATGGCGACGCGACCTTCACCAACAACATCTACCTGGCCATCGACAACGAGGGAGGCAGTGTCAGGTGAGGATGAGTCCCGCCCGGCTGGTCAGGCATATGCTGCCGTCCGTCCGTCCACACGCAAAAAGGATGCGCGGTTATCGTATTTTTTCTTTGGTCAGCCACGATAATAAATAGGACGAAAAACATGCCATCTTTTTTTTCTGGGCATTTTACCTTTGGGTATGATGTCTGGACACAAAAGCCCCCTGGCACAGCTGCTCTTAGTTCCAGCAACACGACAGACGGCACTAGTGCCAGGCGTACGGCACAAAACCGACGTGACAGAAACGCGCCGACGTAACGTGTGCTGTGCTTTTACGTTCGTTCATGAGTTAACACGCAATAGGCGTGTTAAAATAATGCCCCATGATATTCACCCGCACATGTTTAATTTTCGTGCATTTCGCCGGGTCAGCAACATTAACCGCCGTGTGATTTTTTTTTATCACGCGGTCATGAACGTTCTCTCGCTCAACGACCAGGATACCACCCGATAAGATGTACGACAAATATTTAGGTCTGACAACTTAACTATAATAGGCAAGTCAAACAAACCCTGACACATGAAAATTGTTCATTGATCAATGCCCCCATCCTTTCATGCGCGCGCGTCCCTTTGGGACCCGACCCCCCCCCCCCCCCCCCCCCCCAAAAAAAAAAAAAAAAAAGGGAAAACCCCTTTTCCCAAAAAAGGAAAAAACCCCACCGCCCCAACGGGGGGGGGTTTCCCAAAACCGAAGGGGGAAAACCCCCGGGGGAAAAAAAACAAAATTTTAAAAAAAATGTTTCCCCCAAACCCAAATTCCCCCGAAAGGAAAGGCCCCCTTTGGTTCCCAAGGGGGAAGGGTTTTTAAAAAAAGTTTTACCCCCAAATTCCCTTTTAAAGGGGGTTTTAAAGGGTGGGGCGCCCCCCCTGGATTTTTCAAAAGGGGATTTTTTTTTGGAAAAAAAAAAAACCAAAAAAAAAAAAAAAACCCCCCGGGAACCCCTGGGGGGCCCTTCTTGGCCCAAATTTTTTTGGGAACTGTGGAAAAAA
>FN649731.1:145571-159401 GCA_000310025.1 Ectocarpus siliculosus | reverse complement strand
CTTAAACCAAAAAAAAAAAAGGCCAGGGTGCCCCCCCCCCCCCGAGAACCCAAAACCCCCAAAAATTTCCCCTTTCATTCCCCCCCCCGCCCGTTTTTGCCCCAAAATTCTTGAAGGGTTTTTCCGGGTGTCAAAAGTTTCCTTTTGTTCCCCCCCCCCCCCCCCCTTGGGATTCCCCCCCCCCACCTGGGGGGCCCCCCCCCCCCCCCCCCCCTTCCCCCAAAAAAACCTGGTTTCCCCCCCCTGTGTCCCCCCCATTTAGGTCCCCCCCCCAAGCCCAAGGGGCCCCCCGGGGTAACCCACCCCCAAAGCCCTTTTTCCCCCCCCCTTTTTTAAAAAAATAAAGACCCCCCCCCCCCCCCCGACTCCTAAAATTTTTTACTAGGGAGGCCTCCCCCCATTTTTTTTTTTAAAACACACCCACCCCCGAAAAAGGGGGGGGGGGGGGGGGGTCACAAAGATGGTGTGACAGCAGTTGCCGAGTGGCAACTGCTGTTGTAGCAACTGCTGTTGTGCAATTACCGTCATTGTCGTTCGAGCGGCATCACAAGCAGATGCGTCTGGTGCCGCATGTGTTTGCAAAAAAAAGCACCTCGTGCGCAGCCCAATGTAACTCCATGCCGACGCTCGTGTCGTAGCTGTCCTTTTCCTAAGTCACAGCAGTCTCCGGCAGCCTATCTTCGGCACCCTCCACGTTCCGTGAGCATGGTTCAGGGGGCCAACCGCAGCGGACACCCCACCAAATCACACAACAAACACAAAGGTATAAACCATAAAATACTACTCCAGAGGACCACCTTGGCGAAAAACTAAGCAAATAAACGAGGAAATAGAACAAGGGAGGAAGTACAACAGACCCCGTACCCCAGCTTCCCCGATTGCGCGCTTTATCCAACAACACTTACTTAATAGAGACACCTTGCGCAGTACGTACCTTGTCGCTGTCGCCCCCTTCGGCTTGGGTGCCCATCACCTCGAACATGACCCCGTTCGTCACGTCCACCGAGGTCCGCAGGAGCCACACTCCCGTCGCCGCCCCCCCGGTCGTGTCCGCTTCGCCCGTCGTGGGATCCGCAGGATACAGGAGTTCCTGACACAAGGGAGGGGGCAGTCGTGCGATGCGGGGGGGGGGGACTCATGTTTTGCATCCCGTAACGGTTACACCACTGACCACACGTCCTCGAGAGGACGGGGGTTGGCGAGAGGGCGAATTAATGTTTTGCTCTTGTTAGGGTCGTGTTTCCTTGTTTTTTGTTGCGCTGGAGCAGGGTATTCGTTAACGCCTGTGGGGTGAGGACGAGAGAGACGACAACGCTAAATAGGGAGCGCCGCAGCGAAATGTTCCTTCTGTTCGAGATCTTTTTCGGCGGCACTACATATATTTCTAGCCAATAAGCAAGAAAGCCGAGAGCGACAAAAAAAGTCGTGCAAAGGACATGTGTGCGTGGATGCTACTAAGACATGACCGTACCCCAAGGTGTACGAGGACAACGACTAACACAACGACAACGACAACACATCGTCGACGATAAGCGGACCCGACATGCGCGGGAGAGCACGGACATGCACACACACGACGCCCTCTCACGGGGTCCCAGGTCATGGCCTTTAGAAGCATTTCGTGTGTTTTCAACCGCACTGAGACTGACGATTTTTCATCAGTCAGCAGGTTAGCGCGGTCGATGCTAATGACAAAAAAAACACACACATATGACGCCCCTTCACGGGGTCCCAGGTCATGGCCTTTAGAAGCATTCATGAATATTAATCGCACTGAGACTGACGTCTATTCAACAGGTTAGCGCAGTCGATGCTAACACTAAACACACACACACACACACACACCAGTGCCCCACTGTCGATGGCATGCGGTACTCAACCACTTTGCCTTGTCTCTCTCTCTCTCTCTATTTTTCGTTACACCTGTTCTCGCTTTTCAATTCTCTGTCTCTCTCCGTCTCGTGCCTCTCCTGTAGTGTTCCTCACATTCGTGCGCGTGGTTTCTCTCTCTCTCTCTCTCTCTCTCTCTCTCTCTCTCTCTCTCTCTCTCTCTCTCTCTCTCTCTCTCTCTTGCCTCCCCTACTTTCCCTTCGCTCTTAAAACCTGTCCTTCCTCCCCCTCCCTCCCTCCCTCCCTCCCGTCACACCTGCACGTCCGCATCCTGCGCCTTCACCCACTCCCAGAGCCCCGAGAAGTTCGTGCAGCCCCCCTCGTCCCTGTCCTCGCTCTCGTGCGAGATCGTGATCAGCGGCAGCAGGGTCGACGTCTCCAGCTTGTAGCTGAACGCCACCACCGCCGCCGGGTCGCACGTCACGCGGGGAGGCACCGGTGTCGGCGGCGTCCCCGGGATCTCTCCCGATTCCGTCGCCGAAGAAGTGGCCAGCGGGACGGGAGCGGACTCAGCGGCGGCGGCGACCGGAGCCGGCGTAGCCGCAGGCACCGGAGCCCCCGTAGCAGCAGGCACCGGAGCCCCCGTGGCCGCATTCACCGGAGCCCCCGTGGATGATACGACGGGCGCGGGCGTGGTGGTCGCCGCCGAGGCGGCGGGGACAGGCGCCGGCGTGGAGATGGCGCGGGCGCCGCCGCCGCTGCTGCTGTCAGAGGACGCCGCTTCGACGGCGAAAGCTTCGGCGGAGCACGCCTCCTCCCCGGTGGGAACCCTCTTCACCTGGAGCTTGAACGTCCCCGGCGTCGTGTCGGCCGGGATGCGGACGTCGTAGTCTCCGGGACCCGGGTCGTAGCAGCCCGCCTCCCCACAGAGCTCCGCTACCAAGGTCCCGCAACTGGGGGATAGCGCCGGTGTGGTTGGGGGGTGGCGAAGTTTATTGTTGGGAGGCTGAGGTGGTGGTTGGGGTGGCGATCCGATGTCAAGAGAGGATCCGGCGCGGGGTGAGGGAGAGAGCTCCGTGGTGTGTTGTTATAGAGTCTCTCGTTTTTTGTTTCCCTCTGTCTCGCATTGATGCGCGGGAATTCTCGCATGTATCTATTTTGGGCACCATTCAACACGTGTGCCTGTGTAACGAGTGCCGCACCAGCGGGCGCTACAAAGGAAACAGTTGGAGCACATTTTTTCTCGGTTCACCTCCCATACATAGGGGCCCAACAAAAAACAATTGAATTTTCCTGATCGCCAAGTGATTGGTGGGAGGACGGGTATCTACCCGGCTCTACCACTCTAAAATATACCATATGTTTTCTTTTTAGTTCTTCCTGTCCAACATGAAAATTGAAAATTGCCCCACGTATGAGCCCGGTTCGTTTTTCTCCGCCTTTCCCTCGGCGCAATCAGCCGGCAATTCTTGCCCGCTAGAAAGTGTTCAGCACTTCCTTCCCCCTCTCTCTGTTTTTTTTCACGAATGTGCGGGGTCCACCTCTGTATCTAGGTTATGGTAGAAGAATTGCTAAAACATTTTATGTCAATGAGCATGTACGGCGTTGTTCAAGCCCTACAAACGAAGATCGTATGCATACATCAGGCGCAGGACTTGAAAGTGAGTGGAAGTGGACACACCGCCCGTGGGAGGTACTGCCACTTTTTGATCCCATGCTATCTGAGGAGACTTATGGTTTACCAACTCGAACGGGTAATCCATCAGTGAGACTATGTATACTGCTGTAGTTATACTTTCCAGAAAACTGACGTGAACAAGCTCATGTAATTGGGCGAAGTATGCGTGTATGCATACGTGCAGATGATTAGTTTTCTTGCAGATGAGGGCCACACAAGTTCACCTTAACCGACGGCGGGTAAAAAATATGAACCGCACCTTTTTTCTGCCTGCTGCGCTTTTGCAAATTATTTGTACACCAACATGTTGTCTGGACGCATCAGCGACACACGGGATCCAACGCTTCATGAGATAAAAAAAACGGTCGCCCCTGTGGTTGAGTTGGTGACGTTGCATCTTTCTGACTACTGCTGTCTGGGATAGCGGGTTCGAAATATCTTTGGAGCGAACACACCATGAATTCATGTCTGCCCCAGCTGTTACAACAGCAGTGAGTGGTCGATTGCCAACGCCTGCAAGCGACCTACTGTAGGCGTAGGGTTGGGGAGACCCAGTCATGGATGGCGCACATGGGATAAGTACTCTGTTGCGTTTGTATGCATACCACCAACAAAGGGCACTCAGCAGGTTAATTTAATTAAGGAATAATAAAAACACACACACAGAAAGACTACCCATTCGAGATATACCCACAGTCGAACGGGATGTGGTGGAGTCTTTTCAGTGAGTGAAGGGAAACCGGCTGGGTACTGGACTTATTTCGAGTCTTTTAAAGCCTATACACTGATGATTTATAATTTACTCGCGGAGGAACGCGCGCCGCGCACGTAATCTTGTTGTCTTCACTACTAAAACCCGTTCCGGATTTAGACGAGCTATTATCACATTATCACGGAGGATGGGCGTCCTATCTCGCCGCTAATCGAACTCACCGCAAAGATATGTACTGCTGTTGTGCTGCTGTGGCAACACACGTCTAGCCGCCAGAATTTCGAGCTTACGTATGTACAGGAGAACAACATCAAAAGGCTCCCGGGGGCGAATCAAGCTACATGTTGTACTACGTATAACATAGACTACATTCCTTCCAGGCTGCCTCTCGTTGCCGATTTGGGGATGGTCAAACACACGCGCATATATGGGCGCTCCGTTTTCACGCAACTACTTGCCCTTTCTGGTCCCCGCCGTGCTATGCATACAGCTGGCCGAGGAGTGACCGGGACGGGGGGGGCAAACCACAACAACAATCAAATGGATACTGCTGCAAGACAAGCTTCCCTCCATGCGCGCGCAAACCTAGCGCGCGCTCATTCTGACCTGTGCTCGTCAAACAAGAACGCCACGCTATGTACCGTTTACGACGATGTTAAGATTTAAACTCCCCCGCGGGATCCACACACCCACAGCCGCGGTCTACAACCATTATGAAGAGAGCTACACTACACTGCATACCGGTCGATATTCCATGGGTTCGCTCTTTTCTAACGTTCAAAGGGCGAAAAGAGTGGAAAGCGCTACGATACAACATGAAGGTTCGAGTCTGTGCTACGTCTGTACCTACACAGAAGAGAGTGCGAGTTCAGCGCATAAAAAATCGAAGGGAAAGAATGAAAGCACCGCAGGAGAGGTGGGTAGGGGGCCTCAGGGAGAGGAATCCTAATCCTTTTGGGCGACTACGGGTTGGGAGTAAACGGCAAACATGAAAATATTTCTTCGAAGAAGCTAAAGAACACCATGACACAACCAACCTAAAAGGACTTATGTACGAAAGCCGGTTTCCCTTCACTCACTGAAAAGACTCCACATCCCGTTCGACTGTGGGTATATCTCGAATGGGTAGTCTTTCTGTGTGTTTTTATTATTCCTTAATGAACGTGAAGAATAGAGCGGTAGGAGGAGGAACCCCGACTCGTTCTTATTTTCCGCCACTAGGCGCGCTTTACGCTCGCTCGTCAAGAGGTACAGCAGTAGTTGGTAACAACTCGTGGACGCACGGCCAAAGTATACACTTCGTCAAAGGCTCATTGTGGCCCGCCCTTCGATCACGCTAGCTGGCAATGGCGGGTAAACAAAGATATATCCATCCACCAACAACCATGTGGCGGCAGACGATCATATGCATACTTTTGCATCCATACACAACAGGAACATGAGCCAGTCGCATAATTTTCGGATGATGCTCCGAATACCAATAAATTCGTGGCAGGCACGCTTGTAACGGCTAAATTAGCTATGAAATACGAATAGGCGGTGCACACACGGCGAGCGTGCAGCATCAGCGCCCTCGAGGCATGCGGATAGCAAACCTACGCACAACCCAAACCGTACGATACAGCCGGTAGACAGGCACAGCCGGCACACAGCCGAGAATGCTTGCTGGTGTATGATAGGACCACGGAGTAGAGAGAGACAGAGAGAACGAGAACGAGAACAAAAAAAACACATGTTTCACTGATTTGAGATTTGGGAGAGGGAAGTAGGCTGGCTCGACCTACATACCTGTCTTGCTCGCAGGCCTGGTCGGCGCACGAGAACAGGTTGACCTCGAAGTTCCCGTTGGTCTCCCCGTCCGCGCCCTCGTACTCCCACTCCGCCGTGAACGCATCTCCCGGCTGCAGAGAGCTCGCCGCGGGAGCCTCCACGGCCAGCACCTCCTTCGCGGCCGCTTCCTCCACAAAAAAGCTCTCCGAGCAGCCGGTGACCAAACCGGAGTCCGACGTCGATGAGGTGCCGGAGGTCCAGCTGGAGAGGCCGAGGTGGGTAACGCTGAAGACGTACCTGCCGGCGTCGACGTCCTCCGGGATGAGCACGTCGTAGCTGCCGTCCGAGTCCATGCAGGCGGCCCCTGTCTCTAGATCGCACAGCGCGCGGTACGGGTTGCCGCAGGACTCTCCAAGCCCGCACTCGGCCTGCTGAGCGGCGTCTCCTCCGCACGACCGGAGCTCGATCTCGAAGGGGCGGAGGTCGCCCGTCGTGCCCCAGGCGCCGGTGTCCGTGGAGTAGACCCAGCCGACGGCGTAGTAGGTGCCCGCCGTGAGGATCGATGTCGGCGCGGCCACGTTCGTTATCTCCGTCAGCGCCGCTACTCTGGTGGTAGCGGTTGGCAGCAGCAACAATAAGATGCCGCAGTACAAGGCGGCTGAAGGAGAACAAGTCGCCATTACTTTCGGGAGAAGAGGCCTGCGTCTTCTCCCGCTCGAGAAGCAAGCTCCCGCCGCCGCCGTCGTTGGCGCGGGATCTCGTCTTCTTACCTCGGACTTGGACATTGCCAGCGTGTGTCGCACCGCTTCGTGCATCCTGATTGCTCTCGCGGCGTCCTTGTGTCTTCGTGTCCCGCGTTGTGGTCGTAAACTCGAATTGGCGAACGGCTCGCCCTCTCTCTCCTTTCTCTTCCGGGGGGAAAAATACTGGAAACTTAATCAACGTATCTTCTCTTGCCCAACCACAGCAGCCTCGTAGGCCTCCTTACACCGCCACTCACAGCAGCAAGCACCGTGGCAGGGCGGGTGCCGGCATGCGAAGAGGGAGAGAGTGCGCGACACACAGCAGCAGCAGCAGCAGCAGCAGCAGCAGCAGTGCCCGGGATGTCAGTGCAAAAAAGCGGGTGGATGCTCTCACGCTCTCACACGGCCGCGTTCGATCTAGAACACCCCCCCTCATTATGATTCGGCGTACCCCCCCCCGAAAGGTCACCATCTGTCACACATACACACCCAACGGCCCTGCAACCGGCTCCTTTCCGTTCCTCATTCAAAACAACCGCCGCGTCCACACCAGCGACTACATCAGGGCACGCGTGACACACGCACCCGTCTGACCAGAGAGCCAGGTGCGAGGTAATGAGTGGATGCGTTCTGTGGGATGGTTGTTTGAATTCTTCGAACTGCTCACGGAACAGGAACAGGTTGTTATTTTTGCGTCTGCTGCGGGACGGTTATTCGATGAAAACAGCAGCGAGCAGAGAGGAGAGTGTGCCTGTCTATCGGAGAGAGCGCATGCGGAAACGCTGTGTGCCTGACGCACGCTGTTGTTGGTCTGTCATTCTCGCTGTCATCAGCTGTCCAAACCGAGGATGGTGATCACGAAGCGGACCCGACCGCCAACGGCTTTCGGGAGAGCAGCAGCGGCCATCTTCGTGGCTGGTGCTAGCACGGCGAGGGTCGCGCTGGGAGCCACGCTCGACATTTCGAGTCCCGCGAGGTGAGCGAGCGTGTGCGAGAGAGATAAACAGAAATAGAGGAGAGGACGCCAAGGCACACCCACCCACCACCCACCACTACAGCGCTCTCTTATCTGCAACCCTTCTTGGTGGCTTGTGTGCTTGCTCGAATCATGGTGACACATGGTTGGTGCTCGACTCCCGTTCTCTTTGAGATTCCCAAATGTTTACCCGTGCGCCGCCGTGGACCACCTTTTTCTTTTTTCTTTTTGTTTTTCGTTTTTTGCCCTTCGGATGCAGCTGCGTGTTCTCCGTCTGTGTAGCCATGTTTCGGTGCAGACAGACTCAGTAGTTGGAGGGCGACTCGTTCACGCCTTCCGCACGTGCGGTTGTTTAATTGTCAACTCCCACGTGGAAAATATATAGGAAGCGACGGGGAAGAGCCAAACGCATGATTTGTTTGGCTCTTTATTTCTCGTCACAGCGCGATCGTAGGCGGGTCATCACAGGGCGCGTTTGTCGACAAAATTAATTTGCCGGCAACGACCCGTGCCGTTTTTTCGTTTTTTCCTGCATCATGTCATAGATGCACCCAGGACCGGGTAGTTCTTGTGTAGGGTGTATAGATTCCAACTCTGTTCGGATTCGACCCGTGTAGAGGAAACCCCAGCATGCGTGTCGCTGCTGAGATTTCAAATGTTGATATGCGGAGCATGGAGCACAGCAGATCAGAGCAACAGCAACAGATGCGCTCCTTTTTCAATTCCTCGTTTCTGTGGAACAAGTGGTCGCAACTCATCGCGTGTACACCCCTTCGACCGAGTTTCACAGCTCGCATGCTTCATATCCCAGCGGGCGCCAATGCTCAAAGGACAGCAGTATGTAGGGGGCCGGATATATGAAACGTCAATTGCGGTTCGAGGCTCCGTTTGTTCAATTTTTTATGTTGTTACACTCACCACCACGGCCGTCAAGGTTGTATACAAGTACATCGAGAGGATTCGGTACACAACGATCCTCAGCGGCTGACCTGCTCTCTGTGTTTCTTGTTTCTGAATCCTGTAATAGTTGTTACGTAGTATCCATCTTCGTGAACACGTTTTAGTCTCTTTTGCTCTAAACGGCGGCCTCTGCCATGACGTTACTATTGTGGTTGGTCTTGCTTGGAGGAACCGCGGTGTCCTTTGCATGGGGCTTTCCTGATGTTGGTCGGTTTTCGCACCCCTCTTCTTGGTTGTGAAGCCAAGCGCACTTTTCCCGTGTTTATCTACCAAGTGGGAAGGTGGTTTTCTGGTTGTTCTCAATCTCTCGTCGACTTTGCTTGTATGTACCACATCTTTCCGAGCTGTCTACCAAAGACAACGGATTACCTATGTAGGTCGCCAGTGGCAGCATGACCATGGGGAGAAGATAAATAGCCGCATGGACCTGTACTTTATTCCGAGGGACATGAAGAGCTTATACTACAGCTCGCCGGAAGCCGAAAAACACGCGTGCTTCGGTTCATGCCGAGTTCCTTGCGAAATGTGTATCCTTGTTCGCTTTGAAGATAGATAGCGTTCAAACGCGGCGGGGTGTTGATTTGGATTTGACAATGTGCATACTTGTAGATGCGGTAGAGGGGGTATAGTATGCCGTGCGTTCCTCATGCGCGAATACGGCATAAACTCGGCGGCATGTATCTACTTTTTGTGTTTTTTTTCCGCCGACTAAATTCGGAGCTTTAAAAGTAAAGGAGTTGACCTTCGAGGTCGAAACACATGCTCCAGGCGAGAATCCGCGGGCCCATGTTCACGTAGTGTGGGTTCAGCGGGGGTCGTAATCCATATCCTAGTTTTGCCAATGCGCACCGTACTTTTGTCTCGACACCAGCATTCCCCCCGCCCGCTTCTCCTCCCTCGCCCCGCGACGTGTCCCTCACAGCACGTCTTCGTACCACGCCGGCGACGCCGTACCGGTGGAGTGGATCTACGAGGGTACCGGCGAGAACTTCGCCATCCACCTCCTCAAGGGGGACGAGGAGGTGGCCGACCTCTGCTTCGCGGAGGAGAACGGCGTCTGCTTCGACCTTACCCAGGAGCAGACCGTCATCCTGCCGGACACCGAGTGAGCATTTACGACTAAATGGTCGTCTTTGGGGGTGTCATTTGTGTGTCGTCCTGCCGGACACTGGGTGAGCAGCTCCGGAGGACGCCACAGCAGTATTGTGTTGACGCGTACAGCAGTAGTCGTTTTGTTGTGGCGTGGTGTGTGTATGTTTGTGTTTTGCAAATGTTAATGTTTTGGGTGTGTCGTCGTTTGGCTGCTGCTGCTCCTTGCTGCGGATGTTGAGGATGCGTAGTTGCGTGTTGGACCTTCGAAACCTTTTTACTATACCAGGTTATGCAGAGAGGTTGTGCACGGAAACTGTTCCTCTTGAGGTGCGCACGGAAACTGCCGAAGAGTTCAGTTGTAGACGACTCCCGTTGATGAGTAGATAAACATACATGCCAGGTATTGTCTCCCAGCATCGTGGATTGATTGGCGCGAGGCCACGAGTATCTGTCCTGCCCCGTTACTAATAGGAACAATCAATATTTCCGTTGGTATGAGACGGTTGATTCCACTATCCTTTGTCGCCAACAAGCACTTCTCTTCTTCCTTACACTGGTGCTGATGCCCTCTGATTGGTCGAGCGTTGGTTCGGCGGTCAGTTTTTTAGCAGAGCGCGTCACGTGCGGAGCGGCTCAACATGCTTTGTTTGAGTGAAGTGCTGCAGATCCATGGGCTGACCAAATTCCCCGACCCTTCCCCCGTTCCCGACCCTATCGTTGGAATCCCAACCCTGCCCGGCTCATGATGGACGGATGAATGGATCAGCCTGGAGTCTGGGTCCGACTACACTGTGCGCGTTCGAGACCAGTCCTCCGACCTCGAGGACACCTCGGAAACGTTCACCATCATCGGAACGTCGACATCGAACGTCGAGATCACGTCGCCTGACGGGTGAGTTGGACAAAAAGAATCCCTGCTTGGTTTGGATAGGCATTTGAGTATGAAACGGAGAAGCTGCTGACTTGTTGAGGTGTTTGTGCGTCTTTGGCGGCCCTTTGCAGCAGTTGATCGTCCGCTGGGAGGTGGATCCTTCAGAGCGCAGTTGCGGCATCTCCGCTCGAAACTTCTTGAACCCATTCACCAATCGGCACGATCCCCCCCCCCCGCCATTCTCCCTCACTTCTACCTGTCGAACGGTCCTTTTGTGCCTGCCTTCTTTCCGTGCGACCGTTACAAACGAAACGAAACGAACGAACAGGTACACCACGCTAAACGCCGGAGGCGACCTCTCGGTGTCGTGGCTGTACGTGGGCGAGAACACGGAGTTCGATATCTACCTGCGCCAGGACGGCGAGCGCGTGAGCAACAACCTCTGCGCCGACCAGGAGGGCGGCTCGTGCACGGCGACGATCCCGGTGGCCTCGGCCACGATCACGCTGCCCGAGGAGATCGAGAACGGCGCCGACTACAGGCTGCTGGTGAGACACGAGTGAAACGGGAGGACTATTTTGTCCTTGTTCCCTTGAGGCAGGGGTTTCATTAAGTTTTTGTTTCATGAATAGTGGTTCGATTGCGAGATAAGTTTTCCGGGAGTGTTTTGTCTTTCCGATGTTGTGCATACTACTTGTAAGGCCAGCGCTCTGCAGGTAGTCTAATGGTTCGCGTTTATCTAGTATACAAGCATATTTTTTATCATACGGGGTACAGGAGTGCCTTATATTGTTGTTGTTTTTTTCTGTCATGACGCCGGCGGAGTAGGCGCAAGCACCTGTCTGTTGTCCCACGGACGACCGTGTTGTAGGTCGCTCACCATTAGGAGTTGCATGCCAGGTGTACGACCATCCCCCTCATGTACGCTGATTTTGGCGACAGGTGGTGGACAAGGTAAACGACGACGCGTGGGGATTGTCCGTCGAGCTGCCCGTGGGCGTAGCTGCTGCTTCCGTCGACACCGGCTCCGACTCGTCCGCAGCGACCAAGCTGGCCTTGGTGATTGGCCTCAGCGCCGGAGGTGAGCGGCGATGATGCCACATCTAAGGGGGGGGGTGATATCTTGGGGAATAATTTTTCGAAGCTGTTGATGTGTTGCTGCACCATCACGTTCTTCTGGAGATGTTCTGCTGGTTTTTGCGTCATCGCACAGGTATGACTACGGAAGCGATGCAGCTTGTCGTAGGGCCCTGTCAAGGCAACCCTTGGGATTGATTCAAACAGCCGGCCGTACAACTGCCCCGTTCTCCCCCCCCCCTCCTCCCTCCCCCCCTCCGTTCAGGCGTCTGCCTGCTGGCCGTGCTCCTGGCCGGCTTCCGCACGAAAAACAAGAACCGCCGTCGCGAGGAGAAGCTCGCTACCCTCGACATGCTCAACAAGAGGAGGCCTGCGCCCTCCGTCTCCCTCGCGGTGGAGGGGATGGCGGAACCCGACAGTCCCGACCAGGTGCGCTTTTTTTGTTTGTCTTTTGCCCTTGACGAATTATCATCCTTCACGTCAGTGTTTATTGTTGGAAGGGCAAATCAGCGTTCTGTACATGATTTTCAGTTTTGGAAAACCGTCGACCTGGCAGGCTGGCTAGACTTGGATGTCTTGCAGTAGAGACCCCATGCAAAGCCTCGAACACGTCTGATGTGCCATCACAAGTGTTGTTTTTTGGTTTCGAACGGACTGCAGATCAACGCGAAGCGTTTTTGGATTTTCATGATGCTGTCGCCACCGCCCCCCCACTCGGTGTTTGCCATCGGGATTGGGTTTTCGTCGCTTGGCAACGACGTTGTAAAACAAGCCAATTCACTTCGTGAACTCGGCAACCAGGTTACCGTTTTTTTTTTTACCTCGTTTTTTTTTTGGCGGTAACCATAATGGTGGTCGAGTAGATCATGTTGTGCGGGGTGGAGAACCCTCACTCCGCGCAACGGGGGATGATCGCACCACGTTGTGTTAAAATGGTCAAGCATCCTCGAGGCAGTTACACAGTGCTTACAACTGTCTCTGGAAGTGAAAGCACCAGAAAATAAATTAAGTCATGCGTAGCTGTCATCCGTACGCAAGGAAGTAAGCACAAGATGCCGAACACCCTTAGCAGGATGGCAGCTCACCCTTCATGCGACTCGCCAAATACCTCACGCCGCTTCGCGCTTGGTGATGTGAGAGCCTGGTCCGGTGAGAACCCGGCGTGCTCCGTCCCGGCTTTGTAGGGATGCGAGGTCAATGGTCAAACGACTACGGCATGCACGACTATGAGTACACCCCCCCCCCCCCTCCCCCCTCACACACACACGGTTTCCTCCATTCTTTTTGCTGAGGCGTAGTGTTGCCGCTCAATTGTTCTAACCGGCGTTTCTTTCGTAGAGTCGTTTTTTCGTTTTTTCGTTGATACAACCTAGGCACACAAAAAATATTGACCAAGAAAACCAACGCTTATCACACAACCAACCAAAGAAGCCACGTTGTAGTGAGGCTGTTCAAGTACCAAACAGGCGCGTTCTGATTTTTTTGTGGAATATAGTCGAACACATCCCTCTTTTCTCCACACTTACACCGCGCGAGACCCCCCCCCTACCTCAAGATGAACCAGATGGAACACCTTCGTGAATATGCCGATGGCTTGGTCATTGTAGCGTGTACTGGCCATGGAGCAATTTGCTGTTTTTCTTATGTTAATGGTGTGTCATATTTTTTTTCTTCCATCCAATGTTGTTGTTGTTGTTGTTGTTGTTGTCGTTACTTTTTTGCACGGCAGAGAGCGTTCATCAACCCCATTTACTCCACGAGCCAGAACTTCCACGCCGAGCAATACGAGGGTCAAATCACGCCCCCCACGGGAGACTCGGCCATGTGGCGCAGGAGCCGTGACCTGGGCCGATACGTGGGACGCACGATCAGCAAGTCGTTCAGCCTCTCGCAAAGCAACATGAACGATTGAAAAAAGACAACAACAGAAAATACCTGTTCGTTATCGGCGACCGTAAGAACAAAACTCTGGGCTCTCATGAACGGAAAGAACATTGTTCTTGGACTTGGCGAGGGCTTTTTTCCTAGGATAGGAAGAGGGGTCGGGCTCGAACACCCGATTCGGGCCCGAATCGACTGCCGTGTTCCCTCGTGGCCTAGTCCGCCCCCCCCCCCCCCCCC
>FN649731.1:118839-145476 GCA_000310025.1 Ectocarpus siliculosus | reverse complement strand
CTTTTCCTCTTCCCTCTTTTCCCCCCCCCCCCCCCCCCCCCCCCCCCAACAATTTACGCGATCCCAACTTGGGAAAGTGTATCACGTATACCATTTACCTTTATCCAGGGCGATAGCCAACCCCCCATATATACCTGAGTGCTCCGTGATGAAAGCAGCGTTGCGTGTGGGGTTTCGATGTTCATTTTTTTATTTTTTGAAGGGGGGCTACTTCCGGGTGCATGAAATGTACCGTATGTCATGTACATTTTTTCATTTCTGATGACGATGTTTTTTTTTTTTTTTGTTGCCACCCGTCTTTTTTTTTGTCGTGCTCCCCCCCCCCCCGTTTCATGTGATTTTCTCGTGGCTGCTGACTCTTCCCCTCTCGGGATGGCTCACTGTTTCCTTCGGGGTTGCTCTTCTTCTTCCTTCTTCTTCTTCTTCTTCTTCTGTTGTTCCCTCTTGGATTTTTTTTTCGGAATATCTGAACAAACACAAAAAAAATAAACACAAAATCGAAAAAAACAGACGAGCGGTGGGGTGTCGGGTTGGTTGGGACGTTTCATGCCGCAGAGGTTGAAGTCGAAGTCGGGTGGTGTGGGAAGCGATTCCGGCGATTCCGGCGCCATCACCCCCAACGAAGATCGCGGCCGGCCGGGAAACCATATCGTGTAAGCAGCAATTGAACCACGATTCCGTGGCATTTTTGTTCCCCTTTTTTTTTTTTTTTGGCGTGCGGCACTTTCTGTGTGGCACGCACGGAAGTAGCCACGGAGGTGGGGCAAGCGCTAAAGTTCGGTGGTGGCTCGGCAGCGAGCGGGCACACGAGGCTCTGCGCTCGGGTCGCTGACAATGATTTTGCGCTTGACCCTGTCCGGTTTCTCGTTTACTTCGATTGTTAGGCAGATACAAATAGTTCTGTCCGGTTAGGTGGTAGATGTCTATCGCGAGACGCTTTCCTCCTCCGCTTTGTTTTGTCTCTTGTCCTTTCTCGTGGGAGACTCGATGCTGACGATGAGTGATTTCGATTGCTTAGAGCACTGCCACCTACCTCGGGGGGGTAAATCTCTAGCAGTCTTGTCTCCGTTCGCGAGAGGGAACCCCGCCGGGACCCCAGCCAACGGTTGCGTAACTGCCGCTCCTGGTGGAAGAGACTTGTCTCGATTGGGTGGGCACCCCCGGTTTTTGAGCTTGTTCGTGTT
This sequence comes from Ectocarpus siliculosus, assembly GCA_000310025.1. Taxonomy (NCBI): domain Eukaryota; class Phaeophyceae; order Ectocarpales; family Ectocarpaceae; genus Ectocarpus; species Ectocarpus siliculosus. The sequence continues at coordinate 144,292 of FN649731.1, read as the reverse complement.
TACTTTTACTTGCTTGGAGCGTTTTCTTCCGAGCACTTGAGTTGAAAGCTTTCCCACGGGAAGTCGTATGTCGGGTCGTTATTGTAGTTTTTGTCGTTTTATCGTACACGCGTGGTGTGTCATACCCAGCCCCGAGCTTGTCTCTGTTGTTTTTTTTTTGGGCGGTCTGCGGAGCGGCACACGAGGCATTGAAGAGTGCTGCGGCGGCGGAGTGGGTCGAGGAAGAAGAATGTATGTCATGATCGTAGGAGGAAGGCGAGGGCAACGAACGGTGTCATCGTGTTATGTGGGTATTAATTGTCTTATATTGTGCTACCACGTGCTTGCGTGCGTATGTGTGCGGGCCCCCCGCACAAGAAGGTGGGGCGGTTGAGACAAACCAGCGGGGGTAGCACCGTCCTCAGTGTGTTGCTTTTTTCGCCGCCAGCGGTCAGTGGTCTGTGTCGTTTGTTTTGCACTAGGCGCGGGAGCTGGAAGAAACGCTGCCTGCTCGCCGCTGCCTCGGATATGGTCGTAGGTCCGGGTGTTGGATCCATCTTTCGTGTACGATGGCTTGAAGCCCTTGGGCTCAGCAAAAAGTGAATAGTTTTATCATGGTTGCTTTCTTTTTGTAAAGGTTGCTTTCGGGAATGGATGTTTCTGGATGGTGCGTTGTTGGTGCAGCAGCAGCTGTCTCCGAGCATGAGACATCCGCTGATGATCTTGCAGCTGGGCGGGTACGATGCACGTCGTGACGCAAAATTGGGCTGTGATGGCGGGTGGGTTTTTGCACTTTCATTTGTCTATCGCGCGCCTCGGGCTTGCTCCCACCTCGATTGAGTTTTGCTCGCCTCGCGTCTCTCGCGACGGGAAATCAGTAGTAGTGAGTACCATCCCGCCAAGGGTGGCGTGTCATCCGCACATCCATCTCAAGACTGGTTCCGGCGAGTGTTCGAAGATTCTTCTGTGTTTTGTTGTCTTCGTTCTACGTCGTCATCTGAGGGTGTTTAGAGACTTATACCGTGTGTAGTTTATGTATGTTGTCGAGTATCGCCAGCAGCAGCAGCATTTCGAGAGAGAGAGAGGAGGCACGTTCGACACACAACCCCCACCTCTGGGCGGGAGGCGAAGTTGTTCCTCACGTTGTGTGCGCGTGTTGAAACCTCCGTGCGTCGAGCGCATGGGTAGGCGAGTAATGGGTTACCCATGGGCGAGAGGCGCTGTTGGGCAGGTGGCGTGATGGTTTGGGTTCTAGTATTTTGGGAAGGACGAAGAAGAGTAGCAGCTACATCTCCCATCCTGTATATGGTTTTGGTTGTTTTCGTGAGTTGAGTGTAGCTGTTCGAGTAGTAGCAATCTTTGAATTGAATTGAAATGTTGATTTTCACTACATATTTCCTGCTGAGCTGTTGTGTCTGCTGCGAGGGACACAGCAGTTTCCATCTTCCTCTTTCGGAGAGTGACGGATGACGCGGCTGACCCCCAAACACCTTGTTGTACAGATGTTTGTTACCAAGAACTGGACTCATCCTCCTGCCATCGATCGAAGCAACCTCGCTGTCGGTTGTGGTTGTCCTGTCGCCGGCGAAAGGAATGCCACACTCGCTCCAAGCTTTTGCCGAACAAGAGGCAACGGAAGGTAAAATTACCCCCCACATTTACTTCGGCACGTACAATATATCGTGGCACACATGACTATGGGCATACCGCAATTTTCATTAAATGACCCATCCATGTGGTTCGACGGCATGATGAAGCAAAAAAAAAAAAATAGCGCTTGGCATACGCACTGCGGTCATCTTGATTTATTTGCGTGGTTGTCTCGGGCGAACGGAAAAAAAAATGCTTTCAGAAGGTGGACATTGTATGCACAAGTCTCCTGAAACAACACCCTCTTTGAACGTCAGGCAGGCCTGGTCGCGACGAACGAACACAAGCTTCACCTGCGACGATCAACTCCGCGATGATGACGCTGGTTGCGTATTTGTGGTATCGGCCAATACATGAAAGTTTTAAAAATAAACTAATACCATATCGTACAACTTCATATGGATAGTTGTACAATGTACTACTGCTGTACGATAGACTACATGATCTAACAGAGAGACTCTACCCGTTCGAGATAAAACCACCGCCGAAAGGGATGTGCTGGTGTCAGTGAGTGGAGGAAACCGGCTGGAAATTGGGCTTGTTTCACCGAGTCGAGAACTCGAACAGGCCCAACAAGCCAACAAGCCGACAAATGAAAAAAAAAAAACGATGGCACGAACAGGAACGAGAACGGTTCGTTCGTGAAACATGAAACCGTAAGAAATCACAGTCTTGCCGACTTCTTTTTTTCAGTGAACAAAGGATCATTTCATGTACGCCAGCGCGCGGCAGCACACATTGGCGAAAAAAGAGACTCCAACCTGAGCTCACGGACCCAGAACTCCAACCATGGACAGCCGGCTGGCTCCTCTCGGTTGATCACGAAGATAGACGGACGAGGGCCACAACGCATTCATTCCTTTACTACAAACATTATGCCGTCGACGCACTTCGACGTTACCCCCGTCAAGGTTGCCACTGAGTTTCGGAGAGGGCTATCGTCGAGGAAGGCGGAAGTTCTCTACGGCGGAGGCGGTCCAGCGACAGCTAACACAAACAGCGGCCCGGACAACCACGACGCAGTAAAAAGCCTGAAGACGGCATTGGCAGTTCAGAAATTTGCGACAACGTGAGTGGCTATCAGCTGTAGGTGATGTGCTGCCGCCGCCGTCGTTCGTGATTTCCATGGCAAACAAAATGCCACCATCGAGTGCCATCGGGTGCCATCGAGTGCACGTGTTGTGCCCATGGGCACAACACGTTCCTTGTTTGTTTTTGTAGTGATACATCTTCACCATGAAAGTGTTATAGCGTCTATCCCGTACCTTCGCTTTACATATAGTCTATCCTTGAAGTATACGAGTATATTCGCCTTCACTGTCGACGAGGGAAAGGGGCGGCTCAACCCTTGTCGCCGTAGACCCTACAATAGACTACAAACCTGCAAGCACAGCGAGAGGAGGGAAATTAGTATTGAAACAATAGACAAACAGAATGGCGCCTCAGGGAGATACCCTCCTTCTGTGGAACCCCGGCTGTTGCATACAATGGTACGGCACCCAAAATCACCGAACGGCATGATGTACGTATGTGTACGCTGACGCCAGAATAGATGGACAAACACACACAAGGTTCCTCTCTGGATGGCGACGAGACAACGCACTACTGTATACATGCATATATATGTAGTTTCGTCATCAATAACGTGTCACTACATAACCCTCCTCTTTACCACCCGGTGAAATTGTTAAGCACGCGGACGGTGGTCGGCGCCATCACGAATACACGACGGATGCAAACTTTCGATTTCCCCCCTTTCGTCTTGCTCCTTTGTTGCCTGAGAAACTCACAGCCAAAGGCACCTCTCTTTACATCGTATTGTTCATCTCTAGTCCAGAACCTGAAATCTTGGGTGTACTACTGCAGGGCCTCCTACACCTACCTGATGTACGTCGCATTTTCGGTATTGCACGGCCGTGTCGGGAAAACGCACAAGACAGATCGAACGCAGGCGAAACATCCCCGACCTACTGTAGGTAGTGAGTGTCCGGCAACCGTCAACACAATATTCTCACTCACGGCAACAAGCGAGCAAAGCACCCGCAGAAAACCACAAAGGATGACGTACCGTAGTAAGTACTCAAGGGGGTAAGAATCGACGACATCTGTTTGCTGGCATATGTGCGGCGTAAAGCCGGCACACGCACAACATGGTTACATGACGCAGTGTAATTTTTCTTCGTATGGCGAAGGTTGGCCTCGGCGATGGGTCCTCTGCAACACACGGTTTCGCCACTCCCGCGTTTTGGGATGTGTCCACAAGAGCATAAAACGAGCATGACAATCCATAAGATGATGACAGAAACTTTCTGGTACGCGCGGTTGCGCCGGACTTTCTTTGGCTTGCCGGCCTGCCTCCCCACCCCCCCGCTGAATTATTCGCATGATGGTGCGTCTCTTTTCTTCGTGGTTTGTCTACAGATGGCACCACAAGGTCACCCCGTCGAGGCGGCTCAAGAAACATGCTCAGCGAGGCTTGCTGGTCGAGGTAAGCGGGGAGAGATTCGCACAGATAGATACAAAGGCACCCACATCTCCAAAAACGCCACGTGGTTGCACTCAGTCCATCCTGTCGTCACCGGAGGTCAACGCACCATACTCGTCCAACCGAGGTCAGGCTGTTGAGTTGCAGTTGCTACAACAAGTTGCCCAATAAGGTGAAGCTGCAGTCTAGTCGCCGAGCGGAGTAGTATTGAACGAGGTGAACAAGGGCATCCATCAGAGGCGGGAAGCACTGGAAAAAGGACACTAGCGTCGCTCAATGTACTTTGAAAAACCTCGCATGCCGCCTTTTCCAGCACGAGCTCGAGTTAACTTGGAAATCCGGCATAACCTCATCCCACCAAAGCAAAACAATTGTTACCGTACGGTGTTCGCACTCTGAATGGCACATTGCTTTGCCCGTCGAGTTTCCGTCAATATTGAGGTTTTCCCGGGATAACCGTGATCCCGTCATTGTCAACGGTGCAAATGTGTACGCGGTGATATCCTCAGATAGATTCACCAGCCTCGAAGTCTGCACACACACACGCCTAACTCAATCTGAGGTAACATCCAGCGTGCCGGTCGCCTACCATGCTGGCCTTGACGCCGGGTCTTCGACCAAGGCTCTTGAGACACTTCAAGCAATCTTTCAACGAGTCGTCAGCTGGAGACCGAACGGCTGCCTCCCATGAGCTCCGAGCTCTAGCTGTGTTTTTTTCTTTTTACTCTTCTCCCCCGAGACAAACGCATGACACTGTGGACGGATGCCGCCCGTCGTACTCCTCCTTCCAAATGCCCTCAGAGACCGATAGGGGAAACCCTCACAAAGGCCGTAGGACTCGTGGATGCCTCTGTGGCGCACCAGCGGCGCATCAAGAACCTCTTCAGCGAGCTTGAGTCCAGGGAGAGAACGCTCGAGCAGATGGACAATAATGGGGAGGAGGAGGTCCCCGCCGTGGTCCAGGTAAAAAGTTTGAATTTCTTGCCGTTGTTCTCCTCTCTGTTGCTCACGCTGTAGAGGTCGTCGTCGTTGTTCTGGCTGTTGTTGTTGTTGCGGCTGTTCTGGCTGTTGTCGTGGTTGTTGTTTCTGCCGTTACTGCTGATGCAGTTATTGACGTCGTTTCAGATGGTTCTGACCCTCGATGCATACGTGAGAGGGGTGGAAAAGGAAGGGAGGCCGACGCACGATAAAACGGTTGCGGACAACTGGACGATTGCTTGGTGAGCACTTTTTAACTCCACGCCGATTCGTGACGACCTTGCGCACACAGATGGCTTGGCACGAGTCCAGAACCCAGGAAATCCGGGTTTCCAAGAAGATGAACGAACTGAGGTATGTAAGGTCGAATTTGGCTGATTCCATGGTGATTGGGATTCACATCACCCATAAGAAGGAAGAGCGCGGCATACATGTTGGAGAAGGTGGCGACAGTAGTTTCGTTGATTTCATGTGTAGTCGGTCGCAGGCACCAAACAGGTGTCATAGTAGAAGAAGGGCGCCTTGGCCCTGGAAATAACCATCCTTTTCTGTACGCTTCCGAAGTACATCATTGTCAAAGGTAAGAACGTAATCCGTACACCCTAGGACCTGTTTGTTTGGTGTTTGCGTAAGGTAAGTTTTGTGGCAGCAGAGAATGCTAAGATGTTGTTGTAACTAAGCGGATTCAGCCGGTAGTGCACTCCATCCAGGTACAATATTGTTGTGCTGAAGAGCAACTGCTGTGCTTGATCACGTGTTCGAGCGTACGTAGAATTCCAGGTCGAACCCCCCCAAAAATTCAGGAGTCAGACTCAAGCGGAAGTACCGCATTGTTGTGGGAATCACTCCCCTTGCGATGGGCTTCATCTTACAAGGTGGGTCTGTTGTGTTCCTTCCCGCCGAATGTTGTCCTTATTTTGACCCTCCTCCTTCCGCTATCTGCGTCCCGCCGTTTCGAAAGGGACGACGCCGATTGCGACAACGCGATCGCACCCGTTCGGGCGACCCAGCAGCTGGAGGCCTACCTGCTGTCTGGCGTGGCCGTCCTCAAGAGCTACATGACGACGGGGGCGCGCATCACGGCCACGGAGATTCTCTCCCTCATGTCTCAGGTGAGTGAACGTTTCTTTCCGGAGAACCGATACATATCGCACAATTGTCTACTTCTTCCTCTGTCCAATAGAAATGTCTCCACGACATATTCGATCACAACCAACCCCACGAGAATGACCAGGGGAAACCTGTCCGCCGGAGACAACCCCGGTGAAACGAACCAGACGTATGGCCAACACTCGTCGATCATCCCTGTGTTTCTGATTAAGTCTGTAGGTCGGGGAGTAGACAACGATCCGCACTGGACAAGGCCCACACACGCGAGGCAACCCTCTAGCATTGGCGTCGTTGGAGACAACGCAACCCTGATTCTCGGCCGCGTGCGTGAAACCATGATACCACCAACGCCACCTCCAACAAACAAGAGCACAATCTAAAAACAAATCAGGTGACGTTCGCCGCTCACACCGCCGAGGCGCTGTCCCGCTGGGCCGGTGAGGCCATGGAGACGCTTGGGAGGGAGAGGGACAGAGCCCACGCCCTGCACAGGGAGAACGCGCAGGTCTCGAGGGAGGCTACCCTGGCGCAGAAGGAGATCATGAGCCTGGAGGCCAAGATATTCCACACCAGAAAAGAGGTTCGCTGGTCTCGCTTTCGGGAGACAAAATTCTAGAGATATCCCACACCAGAGAACAATTTCGTTGGTCTGGTTTTCTCAAGATCGACCTAGACGCATGTTGTGCGTAGCTTCTGTCTTGGACGAAGCGCCAGACGTTAACTTTCGCGGCCATGGTGCAGGAGAAGAAGATAAGCCTGGAGAGGAAGAGTTTTTCATGGCAGAAAGGCGTTTGCTTGTTTCGGTCGGATTATTGGTTTCTCAAGATACGAGTATGTGTCGTTCCTTACGAGCATTCGTCGCTCCTCCTTCTTGCAACCATCATGAGTCTTTAACCCGTCACAGGGCCTCATATCCCCTAATCTCGGAATTGATATCCATGACATGCTAAGAAACACTGCAGTGTATGTGTCGGCACTCGCTCATACTACCGTGGTGCACGGCGTATTGGAGGGATGGAAGATCAACATGCTGGCAACAAGCCCATAGAGCAGAAACACATTCGCGTCGACAAGGATTCTATTTTCCCCCTGAATCGACCAACGCAGGTGGTGATTTCAGCTACGATGTAGACAAGGATTTTGTAACCATCTTTGAAACACGACATGAACTCATGTGTAAGATAGTTATTGTTGTCCCGGCGGCGCAGGCGAGGTGGTTTGCGTGTTCAGCAAACAAGCGTTACCTACCCGTGGCTTGATAACACAACCACTTGCCAGGGGCCAATCCCACGCTAAAAGAAAGTGCAGTCTTGGTCGCCAATGCGGGATTCCGAAAACCTGATTTTCGTTGCGGTTGGGTTCAACACCTTAACTCTTTGCTCTGACGGATAAGTTGCACAGTCAGTGGCCGCTTTTCGGAGGCAGACGTGCCACACTACCTATTGGAGGCGTGTAAACTGGGTGAAGAAAATCACGTTCTTCTCCTCACAAAAATAGATTCTTGTCAACGCTCAAAGGGGAAAAACGAGCAGCCGAGGAGCACACCCGCACCCACCCTCCAACAACTCCGCCCACCCCTTACTCCCCCCGCCCTTGCGGGCGTCTCGCTCGCTTGTAGCTGGAATCAGCAAAGGCGTACGCGGCGAGGATCAAGGCCGAGTCGGGCGACATGCGTGTCGTATTTGGCGCGATCGATGATTCCGTCACCGCCGCCGGTCTTGAGCTCATGACCCACGACGCCAGCGGAGAACCTCTCAGCGCTACCCAGGTGCGCTGGCTGCCCCTTGACGAATGCTGCACACGTCCACCGCTACTACTGTCACGGATGCCTCTGGCTCGTTGTTGTCGCCTCCGTGCATGCGGCTGTATGTAGCGAGGCACGGGCTACTTGGTGCTCCGGGAACCACCGCCCGTGGCTTGTTCGGTGGGTCAGTCGGCATTTGCTCGTCGTCGTGGCACTGAAGGCTGCCGAGAAAGGAGACGATTGCGCTGAGGGGTGACCTAATCCGGGTCAAACGCGCGCCACCGGGACACGGGGGGTGTTGCAGATATGAGCATCGGGAATCGGGACGATGTACATACTCCCACAGTCTCAAATAACCGTGTTCTCAATGGTTTTCAAAAGAGCAATAATAGGCATTAGAAGCAAACCAGAGATCCCCTTCATGACTTCCACTTGTTCCTGATACACGCACCGTTGCATCCGCTTGAGAGAAAACTAGTCATCCCCGCCTACATAGCCCAAGACTGCGAGCAAATTCTCGCCCGTACGTACGTGTAGAAGCATGCCTCCAGGAAAACGGCGAAGAAAGTGTTTGCCGACCCCTATCCCCTGCCCCGACCGACCGCAGGCGGCGTTCGGCATGATCAAGAAGCTGCGGGAGACCTGCATCAGCCAGCAAGATCACATCGGAAGGTGGGAGAAGGGGAAAGAGAGGGGGAACGAGGGGGGATCGCTGTTAGGGTTGCGCTGGGGTAAGCAATACGGCTCGTGGTAGTGGAGAGGCTAGAAGGGAAGGAGGGGTCAGGCACTACGTCTACGAATTGCAGATTGGCGGCCTCCCGCCGCAGCCAAAGAAATACTTATTCAAATTCTAACCGACCCCCGAACGCGAACACGAATGCGTAGGCTCGAGTTCTTCGTGGAGAGGGGGAAGCTCGACCTCGAGCAGGCAGAGATGACGATCAAGGACATGGGGCGAGCCAGCAGTTCGAAGCGCGCTCGCAAGAGGGCGGCCGCCACCGCCGCCGCCAAGAGCAAGAGCAAGAGGGGCGCCTACGGCTTCAGCGCGAGCAGCGCCGGGGGAGGCAGCAGCGGCGGCAGTGGCGGCGGCAGGGCCGGAGGGCGGCCGCCGTCCCCGACGCACGGCAACAAGGCCTCGGCGGCGTCGATCGCCGTTTCCACCGCCGTGTCCATGGCTTCCTCGCATTCAGCAGCGAGAGCCCTGAACGGCGATAGGTACAGCGGCACCCGGGCCGGCAGCCCCTCGTCCTCGTCGTGCAACACTCCCACAAACGACGATGACGCCGCAACCGTCACGTCCACCGACGCCGGGCAGAGCATCACCACCACCAGCACCGCCGCCACCGCCGCCGATTCTTCTCGGGCAGGGATGCACGCATCTCTGAGGACAGCGAGGGCCGGGGCGGGAGCGGATCGAGACGGCACGGCCATCTCCGTTTCGGCATCCACCGCCGTAGATTCCTACAGCAACAACAACGCCACTGACCGCGTCGGAGGGAGAGGAGGGAGAGGAGGGCGGCGGGCGACGAACACCGAAACCGCCGTCGGCGGGAGCGGCGGCAGTGTTCCCAACTTGGGGAGGCGACACAGGACGCAAGCAGCCGTAGCGGCGGGTGAGGGAGCGGGCGGAGAGAGCGGCAGCGGGGGCGGCGGCGGCGGTGCAACGTCGGGAGGTGAGCGGCACCGCGGCAGCGTGTCGCCGTCATCGGCAGCGAAAGGCCCCCGCGGGCACTCACGGGGCGGCAGCGTCTCGAGGCGCACGGCCGGCGAAAGCGGCGACGCCAGACAACAATCGCCGCCGCCGCTGAGAGAAGAGGAGAGCGGCACTGGAGAAGGCGAAGAGAATGAGAAGCAGCAATCGGAGCCGCCAGCACGGGACGACGCGGGGGTTACGAAGATACCGGAGGAGGCAAAGGCGTTGGCAGAAGAGGAAGAGGAGGAGGTGGAAGAGCGAGGCGAGACACAACGGACGAGCGGGATCCAGCAACCGGCGGGCGAGGAGTCGCCAGGAAAAGAACATGCGTCAGCGGCGGCGACGAAGGAGGCAGGAGCTTCCTCGCCAGCCTTCGTTTCGGCACGGGAAGATCGCACGACGAAACAGCAGCAGCAGCAGCAGCAGCCGCAGCAGCAGCAGCAGCAGATGGTGGAGTCGTCTCCCGGTGGGCAAGACGCCGCCAGCACTGCAGAGGAGAAGGATAGCGGCGGGAAAGGTGAGGAGGGAGAGGCTGAGGCACCAAGGGAAGGGAAAGGGTGTGACCCCGCTGGGGGCGTTGACGGGGCGTCGCCGCCGTCAATGACGGCGGCAATGTCACTCGAGGCGTTGGGAGAGGGGGAGCAGGAGCAGGAAGACCAAGGAGAAGAACACGACGGCAGTTCCTCGCCCCCGTCTGACGCTGAGTCTCTCGGAGAAGGCGCTGCCGGCATGGTTGCCCCGACCGTAGAGAGGGCCAACCGACGCGCGTTGGAGGCCATGAGGGGGCTCGAACACGCGATGAAGAACAGGCTCGGCGCCCTGTCCGGCCTGGACCCTGCCGCCAGAAAGCACCTGTCGACGGCCCTCCGGGACCAGGCAAGAAACGGCTTCCGTGGTAGTGGTAGTGAGTGCGTGAGCGCACCCAGCTCATGACAGCTACGTGAGCGCACCCAGTTGATGACTGCAATAAATAATCAAATCATTGGGCCCAATACCGACATAGAAGCATGTTTCTTCACTCCGCCCGCTGCTCACAGGTGTTGTCGTTGAAGGATACCATCTGCAGGGATATGCGGGAGGTCGCGGAGGAGGCGTCGGCCACCGCCGAGACGGAGAGCATGAGGATGATAACCGAGCTCGCGAAGCGAGACGCAAGAATCACGCAGCTGGGGTCGCGCATTGAAGACTTGCAGGTGCAAGGTGTACCCGTTTGCGGTGGCTAAGTAAGGTTTGCCTACTGTGAGATTAACACTCAAACCCTCACTTCAACAAAAGGGCAATGGAGCGCATCGGATTGACCGGGGAGTTTTCTGGGAATTTGCAAGCAACGGCATGTTTTCTCAGACGCGCTCAACTCGACCAAGCATAACTCTCTCAACAGTGTAAGGCGTGCTTATCGCTAAAAGGCACTGTACTACTGTACTGTTGTTTGCACTGTTCTCGACGGCACCAAATTCCTGCCCGATGACGTTCATGAACTTGAGCACGTTTCAGGCTGCGTAAGATGCATGCTTTAGAAAAACGGACGGGTCCCACCTCCAGAGGTGACAGGAGTGGGCGGGAAGCCTACCCGATAACCTCTGTTGCTTCCCCTTTTGTCTCCCACCTCCCTCTCGAGCATCATCTCCGATTCCAAACACTGGTATTAGTTTGCGGGGTACCTACCCACTGGACAGAAGATCGTATCTGCGCATGATGTCTTCTGACAAAATACCAGCAGCGGCTTGTGAACATCAACGATGCTGCCGTTAGAATGTCCGCGCAAGATGTCGTTCAACTAACAAACAACCCGGCTGGCGAACATCAACGATGCTTGTTAGAGAATGTCTGTGCATGCTGTCGTTCGACTAACCAACAGACCCGGCTGGTGAACATCAACGATGCTCACGAGGCCGGGCGTCTCAGCGAAAAAGCAGCCGCTGAAGCGAGGAGCGCGAGGCCAGAACACCGAGAAGAAAGCGAGAGAAGCCCTACTGTCCACCAACTGCCCCTAAACGCGCAGCAACAACAACAAGAGCAGCAGCAGCAGCAGCAGCAGCAGCAGCAGCATTTCTTCGACCCGGAACTAGAACGAGAACCTCATGGTATTGCCGATGACGCAACGACTGAATGGGACGAGGAACAGGAACACCATCACTACCAGCATGGCGATGACAGGGAGGGATCGGCAAGGCGACAAGGGTGGGAGGGAAGAGATCGTCCCGAGCGTGATGAGGTCCATAACCACCAACACAGTGGCGTAACCTCCCGCGACGAGCACCAGTACCACCAGCAGGCCGCAGGTAGCGCCGCCACCAGGCGCAGAGACGGCGGGCCGGAGGGGGGCATTCCCACCGCTCAATATGGCGTCGGCAACGTCGGTGGCGTCGTTAGCGGCGTCCTATCGCCGCCGCCAACGAGAACGCCGGTAGACGGGGGCGGCGGAAAAGACGCCCACTGGGAAGGGTCCACGGGCATCGGCCTCTTGCGAAGGGAGAAGAGCGCGGGCACATTCTTGGCACAGCAGCAGCAGCAGCAGCAACAACAACAACAACAGCAACTACATTCCGTGTTCACTCCAGAACGGGGCGGCGGCGGCGGCAGAGGGGATGCGGGGAAGCGCCATTCCTGCAAAGACGGCGGCCCAGATTCCCCTAGGCGGAAAAGCGGCAGGGGCCTTTTCCGCTCCCCTTCTGGAAGGGTGACCGAAGGCGGGGGGGGTCACTTTGGCGAAGACAGTAGTAGCAACAATTTCCCTGGCTTAGACGGCCGTGTCGAGGAGGACCAGCAGACGGTGTCGGTGTTAACGGCGGATACGTCATTTACGCAGAATTCGAACACCGGGATGACAGCTCCGCCGCTCGGTCAGCAGCAGCGGGACCCGCGGGAAGGAGGAAGAGGAGGAGAGATGGGACAAACCCAGGGTCACCGCAGAGACGTTGACGGCCGCAATAGTCCGCAACGACAGGAGAACGAACAAACGGGCGGATGCGGTGCGAAAGGCGGTGATTGGGTGGTTTCGGGGCGCGAGGGAGGGCGTCACGCTTCGCCCCCGGCTTCTGGCGGTAACGCCGGCGAGCAGCGCCAGCGGTATCAGCAGGAGGAAGGGCAGCAGCAGCATCGGCAACATGGTGGTGCTGGCGGGTCTCCCGACAACCTCCGGGAATATGGCGGCGGCGGCGGCGGCGGGACTCCGGCACCAGCAGCGTCGGTAAAGGATGTGCAAGGCCGTGCCAGGATTCAGCACATGCCCAAGACCGTGGGCGACGTTGTCCTTGCCGTTGCCGGCGGCGGCGTCGACGAGAGCCCGGACATGGCCGTGACAGGCGCCGTCGCGGGGAATCCCGCCGTCGCCGAGCGAGGCGCTTCCGGGAAGGAGGCCAGGCACAGCGGTGACAAGAAGGGAGCTGACGGGGTGCGAAGAGAGTCAGAAGGAGCGGAGGGTGGGGGGACAGGCGAAGCCGGTGCTGGAGATGAGACGGACGGGGAGGAGGACAGAAAGCGTAAGAGGCAACAGAGGGCGCTGCAGGCGTTCCTCAAGGGGGTGAGTGGACGCGTGAGTCTTTGGCAAGTGTGATAGGTATTCCCTGGCCGGTGCTTTGTGAAAAACGTACCCCACAGGCTATGCGAAGAGAGTTCTGAGGGCCGCAAACATGGGTCGATGAGCCCAACGGGGAGCGGGAGAGGCATTCTGGCATGCTTTCCCCTGACGATATCAACGCCCAGTGCTGCCCAAAAGTCAGTCATGATGCTGTACATTGCCCGAGAGGGCTACCAACATCCGACTTCGTACCTACCCTTGTCTGCTTGAATAAGCCGTATGCACAGGACTCTGCACGAACGCCTCCTCACCCTTTCACGCCACTTCACCAAAGAACGCCCGGCGTGTCGTGCACCTTTTTCGTTAATCCACCCCACAATTTCGTTGTGTCTGCCCGTCGAGATAGATGCCACGGTCAATGGAAAATACGCCACTTTCAGTTAACGAACGCCTGGAACAATTTTTGGAAGCCAGCACAACAATACTTTGGCGTTGATGCACACGTTTCTTTCGTTTCCCTCGAAGGCGGATGACACCCAAGCCAACCTCGCGTTTGTGGCGTTGAGGCAAGAGCCGTACATCGTTGAGGAGTTCGGCTACCTCGCCAAGCAGATACGAGACCTCCATGAGGTGAGAACGGTTCGAATTGTGTGGCTTGTGGGGATCAAGTTGGGATTCGCCTACTGCAGGGAGTGCGCTGAGTTGGGCGTGCGCCAATTCGGTTAAGTAGAAGCGCAGCGGAGCATGTGTCCGATGGTCGTCGTGGAGGGGATTCAACGGGAGCCAAGACATTGTGAGGCGATGTGTGACGTACTATACGAGACAAGTGTTCGTGGTGTCCATCGCCGAGATGTGGCCCCTCGCCGCAGCACATAACAGCAAGATGCTACCGAATATAGTCTACGCACCAAGGCAGAAGACATATCGATGCCACCGCCCGGGGTCGTGTACGTCGTCACTGTTATCGGAGCAAAACAACGTTTTTCTCGAAGCAGAACAGTGCTCTAGGCGCTTTGCAGTCATGTCATCAATGAGGAAACGATGTATATCTGTGCTTGAGGGGAAAAAAAACGTGGTCGAGCAAGGGGACAGGACGAGGAAGAATTTCCACACGAAACTAAAAGCGAACACCGAGCGCTCGCACTCAGAGCCGGCCGTGTCTCTTTCAGGGGTAACGTTGCCCCTTCCTTGGTGCATACAGCAGTATCCTTCGATCACATGACACCAAACTACGTCAACCCGAACGGGCACGAAGGGTTCTGTATCCCCGCAACGATCGTTCACCACCAATACCATGGACTCTGCTCCAAACTCGAGGGCTCGCTGCGTAACACCCGTATCCATCCGTCGGCGTTGGCAATTCGCAGGCTACGAATGGTGCCGTTCCCCGGCATATATCCCACGCGGAGCTTCGTGACCGGTTCCGGGAGCTAAGCGCCCGAAGCGCTCCGCTCTTGAGGCGGGTCCGGGTAAAGAAGAGTGGATATGCTCGTGTGTAGTCCGGGCATGAGTCTGAAGTGAAGCAATGGGTACCACCGGTCGTCAAGTTCACCCTGTTGTCGCGTCTACGCCCCTCTTGTAAGCAGAGTGTTTCCCGTAGAAACAGCGGGAACGTCTGTTCGTGTGGTGGGCACACGGACTTGGTATACGATGGCAGTCCAAGAAAACAGTTTCATTCATCTTTCTGTGTCTCATTCTCTCCCTCGTTCCCATTTTCTTGTTCGAGATTTTATGGTACGTTATGTCCAAGCTCTAGCCTACGCACCCTCTCGTACGCACTCCTTCGCTCCTACTCTCAGCCTTGCTGCTCCGCCCGTAACGCGCGCGTGTGCCGTGTTCTCTACCGCTGCCCTTACACCAATATCCGTTGTCCACCGATACCAGACGCGCTATCGACGGCTCCACGCCCGATGGGCGTCCACGCTTTTGCAGTCGTTGTCGACCAGAGGGCTTAAGGCCGGAGACGCCGACATTTCATTGACGTGTTCTCTTTGTGGGTACGACTGGAGGAACGCACAACCCAGGTAGGCGAAGTACGTACGCTCTGGTGGGTGGGAATAAGAATGTCCAGGCCTTGAACACGACCTTCCGAGTAGAAAAATTCACAGGGCTGTACTGCTCGGTGAAGTCACGACAAGCCGTTTTCAACCTCACTTGAACCCGACCTCTTGTTCAAGAACTCGCACAAGAGGAATGGGCAATAACCTACCCAGGACCCAAACTGCGTAGTACCCCCTGCCCAAAGCGCCCAGCACGAACAATAATGCCGTTCCCATCCACATATGCTTGGTTGGATGCATCATCCAGGGGGCATCATCGCAGGCCCGCGTTCCACGGAATGAAGCGCGGAAACACCCCCGGACGTGTGAGAGGACTGCCGCCGTGCAGCTACCAACAGAATCGGCGGACTCAAAACGGTGGAGGCGGACCTTTGTCGAAGAGGGACATCGCCCAGCGACAAGGATTGGTGGCGCCGTCTGGCGGGGGCGCGGTGGTTGTACCTGGCGTGTTGGAAGGTTGGAAGGTGAGCATAACATATTCGTTGTTGTTGTGGCTGTCTCGTCGATGACGACGTTATTGCTGCTGTTGTTGGTGATGACACCGAGCTTGGTGCTGTTGTTGTTCGTCAGGGGGGTGGTGTTGCTTGGATTGCACCCATCCGCGTTTGTTGTGTCCAAACCCCTTGCTCCGACATGCCGTGACTGAAAATCCTGCGTGGATAGAGCCCGCCCCGCTTCCGAAATGGTCGACGGGTACAAACGGCGAACACCCACGAACTGAACGACCTCCAAGTGCGGCGATTTTTCGAGCGCCGAAAACGCACCGTAGGTAGGAACATGTGTGGACATTGCGTGCGAATACACCGCACCACAACCCACCTTCCCCTATAGCCCTGCTTCCAGGACGCCATGTACCGCGGCTCGAGGGCCCACCGAGGTCGCGCACATGAATTTCACCCCTGACCTGCTTCACACCTGCTACCTCTCCCCCCTTCTGCGCGCTCGTCATGTCGTTCCCAACCGTCGTCCTGGCCTTCCACTCCCACCTCACTCGCACCTCCCTGTCTGTCTTCCTTGGGCGACACCGTGGCGCTTGCGCCCCGGCCCCAACGAACAAACGGAACCAAACTTGGTCGAAGGCCGAGGGCGGATCGCGCCTGCAAGTTGATAGCGGTGGCCAAGGAGAAACAGCGAACACGAGCCTTCTTTCGGAACAGGCGTTGTTGTTGCACTCGCTTTCGGCCCCGACCATGAGCGGTGTCGGCGCAGCAGGGCTTTTCGGTGGAGGAGGTGGAGCTGCTGGTGCCTCTGGTGGTAGCGGCGGTGAATACGGCGGGGGTGAGGAGTCCAGCACCGGTTCCCCTTCGTTGTTGTCGAAAGCGGGGGGAAGAGAAGCGGACGGGCAACACGGGGGCAACACGGTGGCTAGGGAAAACGAAAACACTATCCTCCCGCCCCTGCTTCTCTCCTCGTAGTCTCAGTCGGCGTGTGTGTGCGAGTTTTCCGCGTCCGAAGCGAGAGCAACATTTGGCCTCCCGGTCGGTCGGTGTAATGATTTTACTGCAGTGTTGTCTCTCTGTTGATGTTGTTGCGTCCTCCACATCGGTATCGTGTGTAGTGTACATTCAATAGCCCCCCCCCCCCCCCCCGGTGCTTCGCGCTTGGCGATGTGATAAGCTGGTCCGGTGAAAGAAAGGCATGCTCCGTCCCGGCTTGTAGGGCGGGTTGCGAGGTCAATGGTCTAGCCAAACGACTATACGGCCTGCGGCATGCACGGCTATGACCCCCCCCCTTCACAGCATTAGAACCTTTTGGGTTATATAACTTGAGGTTGTTGAGACTATAAAACAAGAGTCACCAGAGTAGTACTTGAAATGACATGCAGGCAACCGACGTGCGTGGTGTTGTACACAAACGACAACGCAGCACTCAATGATTCCACATCCATCCATCCGCACTTTGTAGAATACAGCAATATAATCTATGTTGTTGTTTGCTCTGGGCAAGAAATAAATGTTCTATCGTACCCTAGAATATAGTCGTAGCGGTGTACTAATGCTGACTGTAGGTTTCGTTCCCTTTGTCGTAAAAGGGCCGGTCTTAACGAAGGAATCGGTTCCCGATTTCACTTCCCGATTTGATTATAAGACCACAAGATCCAAAGAACTCTCTTGTTGATTGGCTAAAAGTTCTGGAACCCGTGGAATCTTTAGGACTTATAATCGGATCCACCCTCTCCAAATCGGGAATAAAAAAAAAGGTAAAATGATTTAATCGGATCCCGATTTGGGTGAAACGAAACCAACTTCGAACATTATTAGCGGTCCAGTCAACGGCAAGTGACGCACTGACGCAAAGAAAGTAGTGTCGTGGCAAGGCGCCACACCAAGCCGCGACACCAATCCAGCACGGAGTGCGCACAGGCACACCCACGGTGGGGCACCTTGTTGCGCAAGAGCAGTAGAGGAAGAATGTCCTATTCGCAAGGCGGGGGGCGTGACCAGGAGCATCACCAGCATCTGGTCCCGAGAAAAACGTGTGTGGGATGTATGTGTTGGTCTGTGGGGCAATCTCCTGTGGGTTGTCGAACTTCAAATGCACAGACAGACGAATTGGCGGCTTTCCGTCGGACGAGGGTCGATTCAAAGTGCCACATGCATAGACATCGTGTCAGTACCACACAGAGGCCATGTACGCGTTTGGTGTGTGCTTCTCGGGAGCGATAGCTCCTCATGTGGTGTGGCCACGTCATAGCAGTACGTCACAACAGCAATCTGGCAGTTGGCAAGCGGCGGACCTCTCGGGTTGTTCGTGGTGGACTGCAGAAATGAACCGACGATGCTCTTGCTCTCTTTCTCTGTCTGTCTCCTCCCTTCCGTACGCTCGCTTCCTTCTTCTTCCTCCTCTGTCTCTCTTCTACTCCTCCTCCTCCTCTTGTTTGTTTGTTGTCTTGCTCTTTCGTTCAGATGTTTCTTCTGTTGTGGGCAAGGTGCATCTTTCTTTTCTTTTCTTTCCGGTACACATGCCTACCTATCTATCAATTATCTCTTACCTACGGTGCCCCCTTTGATCTTTCTAACCGTTCTGCCAAAACACCAGGTTGTACAACACAACCTTCCACATTTCTGTCCGGATTTGGGTAGATCCGACTCTTGTCTTGTATTCTTATAATCAAATTCGAAATCGAGAACCGATTCCTTCGTTGAGACCGGCCCTAAATAAGCGTAGTCTAGACGATGTACGTATGCGGGTGGTGGGTGCGCAAAAAAACACGGAATTATTATTGAGTTGGAGAATTTGCTCAAACGCTTTGGACACGCCCACGACAGACACATTATTAGCTACCCGTATGATGATGTGTTCTGTAGTCTAGCCTAATCTACGGCACGTCGTCTAACATCATTGACAAGCAAGTTGACAAAAAAAGTGTTCGGGGGACGGACTAAAAACAAATCAGATTCATTCCCCCTGTATTTATTTTATAAGCACTGTTTATTTAATACGCACAGCAGCAGCAAGCAGCAGCAGTAGTTATAGTTATAGTTTGGCATCGCGTACACCCGAGGTTCAAAACGGACGCAATGCGAGGCACCGAAGTGCAGAGAGAGTGAGTGCATGTCACGCAGAACAAGGTAGGTACAGTGCAACCGTTCCCAACCAACCATCACATATACTGCTGTACCATATATGTTATTCGTTCCTCACCGCACTTCTGACATCATCAGCAGAGCAAACACCACGAGTGCGGAACAAAGGTTGTACGTTCTGCCGAATGCCGAGAAGACTCCCCCCCGATTTTTTTTTTTTCTGTAATTGGTTGGGTGTTGAGGGCTGAGACAAGTTGACTGGCTGAGAGGAGACGGCGTCGTCGTGTCACCTGTGCTACAAACAGTATTAGGGGAGGGCAAGTAGAGTGCTACGGTTATGTATGGTATTATTCTGGTCGATTCTATTGATGTGCGCCGGGTGGGTGTCGTTCAGACATCTGGACCGCTAAATTCCGGTGGTGTACTTCTGATGATGATGCTGTAAAGCACCAAGATCTTGTGCACAAGCGTACTTGTAGTTTCAGTTTTTTTTTTTTTGTTCACTTCAAATCAGCGCTCACAGCACTACTAGTGCCGTTTATTCCAACCCGTGGTCACATAGAAGAGCTTTTCTCTACCCTCCCCTCCTGCGGTACTTCGCCTTAAATTTTTAATGCGAGAAGAGTTCAGCAGCACTCTCTCCCCTCTGTGTACACACGAACTACAAGTAGCGCTATCCACTTGGCCAGGAGCGGAAGCGAGAGAAAAATTCACTTTGCAAGAAAAGCTCGCTTACGCCGGGATTCGAACCCCTGACCTGACCTCTAGAAGGTTACGAGGCTACCAACTAGACCACCGGGGCGACCGGCATGTTGGTTGACATGAGATGATTGGTTGACATGCACATGCCATGGGATTGGTTCTCTCGTTCTCTCTTCCTCTCTCATTTTCTTTTTTATTCTATCAAAGTTGTTCGGTATCATTTCAGGGTACAGCAGTATAGGGTATAGCGGTATAGCGACTTAGGGACCACCCTCGCGCTTTTATTTATTTTCTTTTATTGGAATCTCCCGCTTTCGGGTGGGGGAAAAGCGGCAGCTTCTTGAAAAAGTCACCCCCCCACACACACGTGACGCGACGCTCTGCATCAAGCATCCCTACAACCACCCCAGACGCCCAAGGACGAGTGGTTGCAGAGGGGCTTGCTCGTCGTCGCAAGGCCATCACCCGACTGTCCCTAGTGCAGCGCACCGCTGTAGACCAAAAGGCGCAACAACAGCAGCAGCCAGGCGGGGGCAACGGACAGAGAGCAGTTGTTCGATTTCCGAGAAGGAACAGGAACAGCAGCAGGCGATGAAGTCCACACAGCAGCAGCAGCAGCAGCAGCCACGCGCAGCGCGCTCCCTCGCGCTGCTGGGTTCCGTGCTCCTCGGCAGCATGCGCGCGGCGACAGCCTACCAGATCGTGGTCTCGACGCCGGCGAACTCGAAGGAGGCGGGCGAGACCTTCGGGCTGTCGTTCGCCTACACGGACTCCGGGGGCACGACGGGAGACCTGACGAGCTTCGACATCGAGCTGCGCAGCCACGACAGCGCGGACGCGACGACGGGCTGCGGGGACGAGGCCCTCGCCTCCCTCTGCACCCGCGAGGCCGCGGGCGTCTGCAGCGACTCGGACGGCTCCTACGACGTGCAGATCCCCGAAGACGCCGAGGCCGGCAAGTACTCGATCAAGATCATGCTCGCGGACGACGATTCCGTGTACGCCTGCACAGACGCGTTCAACGTCACCAGGCCCACGGGCGAGGATGGGCTGGCGATCCTGGCCGGCGAGGCCAGCGTGAGCGAGGTCGAGGTGGAAGCCGCCTCGTCCACCTACCTGGAGCAGGGCGCGGCCTTCACCTCCCGCTGGGTGTACGACGACGGCGGCGGCGCGGGCGGGGGAACTTTCGAGATTAACCTCAACGCCTGCGGGGATGAGGGTGCCTGCGAAAACGGAGGGTGAGAGAGGTTCTTGTCGTTGTTGTTGTTGTTGAGAGAGATGTGTGTTGGTGGGAGCGCAGCACGCGCCGTTGCTGCTCGCCTCTCCCTTCCTAGTTCGGTTGGGTTCGTGTTGCGCCGTCCGCGTTAGCAGCGGCAGCTGCTGCTGTAGACCGCTGGATAAATTGGCAAGAGATTTTCGACAAAAATAAAGAAAAAATATCGGAGGGTCTGTTATTGCAGTTGATTTTGACACGTTGACACGTTTGCCGAGAAAAAGAACTACCGCCTTCGTTTCATGACCCCATTATTTCGGGGTCCGAGCCCGAGTTGGTGGGCATGCGTTGTGAGGAGATTCGGTCCTCCCGTCCGACGACGCGCAGGCTAGACGCTACGGCGGCAGGGACGGCTTGCCCTTCTCTCTCCTCCCTGTCTGTTCTCAAAAGTATTCCGTTCGTACCCCCGTTGGCAGACCAAATTACTACTATTTTTTGAAGACGACAACGATCCGTTGTGGGTGGTGGCCTGCTGCTGGCCTTCCTGCCTTCCTGCCGAAGCATCGTCCACAAACATTATTTATCCCACAACAATTTGTAAATGGGAGCGCACTTACAAGCCTTTTTTTTTGCTGTTTCTCTGTGGGTTGTGTACTCACCGCTCTGAGCTGCTCTCTAGGTTCGGTGACTGCGCCGTTAGCAGCAAGGTTGTGTTGCGTTGATTTACGTTGACGTTGTTTTTGCGTCCTCCCGCTCTGGTGCTTGGGTGCACCGGTCCTGGGAGCGTTGCTTCTCGGTATTTTGCTGAATTGCCTCTTTTTAGAGGTTGTTCTCTCGACTTCTGGTTCCAAACAAAAAGATGTGGCCACCCAAAACCTCATGGTCGTTGCTGAACCTGTGACGCACCCACTGGAAAGGTGAAGGTGTATGTATCACACGTCGAGAGATCTTGAGAGACGCGTTCCTTTTGCCCATCGTGTGTACTCCTGTGCAACATTGATCCATCGCAGCCTAAAATTAGACTTCGCCGAAAGCACCTAAAATAACACTTGTAGCGTATCACCCCCAGATGAATAAAAAGCACGTCAAAGCCAAAAACTTGTCATCACACACACCACCCAACAACATACCGCGCCGTCCCGGCGTTGTAGGGATGCGAGGTAAAAGGTAAAAGGGTGCAGCGTCCCGATATTATCGTCTCCTAAAAACCGAAAATTGCTTAAGGGCCTGGGGGGATCGCACTACCTCCTCTGAAAAATCCAGGAAACGCCTGCAAATCTCGGTTTTCATAAGTCTAACTCCAGTACGAAACTACCATCGTAAATTAACCGCCCGCAGCGGTCGCTTGTGTACAATGTTAGTAGCTGAGGTTGTACCCCTTGCGATACACTACAGTCTAGCGGTCCGCGATTTTCCAAACGATCCTTCTATCATCGAGTTCGGTGAGCTACAAGCTAGATTTTTGAAGCTGCTGTGCGGTCCAATTTTGAAACGCTTCCAAGTGTGTGCTAGGGGACAGACTTCTGTCCGTGAGCTTACTCGCCTTGAGTTCGATTCCCCCAACTTTGGCGATTTTTGCACAAGGCCAAAGAGCGTCGACCGCAAGCCGCCTCCATATATATGTACTCCCCAAACCCCAAAACAATTAATTAAATCAAGCACCCCCATATAGACTTCTCCTTTGTGTAGGATACGAGGTCGTCAACTATCTAGGTACAACAATGACTTTGAGTTCTACGTCCATGCCACCACAGGTGCGGGACCTTCTCGACGGCCCTCTGCGGCGACGCCGGCTGCTACGACCCCGGCACTGGCGACTACGACGTGACCGTCCCGGCCGACCAGGCCGTCGGCGAGTACAAGCTCGAGGTCGTCAGCGCCGACGACACGGACGTCTCGAGCTGCACGGCCTCGAGCTTCCTCGTGGTGGAGGCCGGGGGCGCGCCCGCGGTAAGCCCGACAGAGACCCCCGTCGATGAGACGCCGGCCCCGTCGCCGCCGCCGCTCCCGACCTTCGCGCCGGTGGCGCCTACGCCGGCTCCGGTGACAGGTGCGCCGACCTCTTCCCCCTCCGCCGCCCCCTCCGTTGTTGCCGCCTCGGCGGCCCCCTCCCCCGCCCCCGTGGTTTTTACCACGCCCTCGCCGGTAGCAGCAGCGACGGTAGCAGAACCGGCCACCCCCCCCACGGCCTCGCCCTCAGTGGCTCCTTCGAGCGTAGCAGTAGCGACGATGATGACGACCGCCCCCGTTGTTGTTGCCACCGCCGCCCCGCCCGCCCCCACGGGCGCCCCCGTGGCTCCGGTAGCAACCGGTGCGCCCCTTCTCCCCACCCCCACCCCCGTAGAAGCACCTGCAGCCGCCGTTACCACCGATGCTCCGATTGTCCCCGTTGTTGTTGCCACCGCCGCCCCGCCCGCCCCCACGGGCGCCCCCCTGGCTCCGGTAGCAACCGGTGCGCCCCTTCTCCCCACACCCACCCCCGTAGTAACACCTGCAGCCGCCGTTACCACCGATGCTCCGATTGCTGACGCCGCGCCCGCTGCAGCTGCGCCGGTGGCGGCGCCTGTGGCTTCGAGCTCTAGCAGCGAGCCGGTGGCGGCGCCGGTGGCGGCGCCGGTGGCTTCGAGCTCTAGCAGCGAGCCCGGGAGTCCGGGATTCCCGCCCACGCCGGTAAGATCTGTGGTTGCATTGTGTGCTGAGTATGAGAAGTATCCGTCAACTGCTGTTTTCGAAAGTATACGTCAGTAAAGAGACTCTGAAATTCGGTACTTCGCCTGCTGTTTTTCAGTTGCCGCCGTGGAGTACCAGTTTTTGTATGCTATTGAGGTGAGGGTCCTCCTAGACTGACCTGTGTTTTCATGTTTATCTCTTTCAAGTTTTCTTGATTTCTCGTGAACATGAGAACGTTTCATAGTTCTTTTTTTTTTGTTATTAGTTTTTAACAATAGAGAACTTTTGCTTGTAGCTGTGGGGGAGCCGTGGGTGCGGACGGGAACTGACTGCTGATTTTTCTACCATCCATCTATTGCGACGCAGGTGCCCGACAAGGTGGTTTGCGACGACTCGGCCGAGCTGAGCTTCGTCTACACCCTCGAGGACACGAAGAGGCCCCTTGTTACGGTGGCTCACGCCAGCGGAGACCGATCCGAGGCCGGGTGTCTCACCCTCACCAAGCTCTACGACTGGCTGGCCACGGAGCCCGCGGATGTCCCCACGGTGCGTGTGTGTGTGATGTCTTTTTTATTATTAGCATCGACCGCGCTAACCGGCTGAGCAACGAAACGACGTCATTCTCAGCGCGGTTGAAGACACAAAAACACTTGTAAATGCCGTTAACTGGGACCCCGTGAGGGGGGGGGGCTGAGCTATTCTCCGGATCAAACACAGAAACGGTAGCGACAGAACAGAACTGCACGTGTCGAGGAAGGCCGCTACGTTGCACTCTTGTTCGTTTTGGAATGCTTTCCGTGTGTGTGTGTGCCTTACAGCAGCGGTACATAGTATTTGGTGGTGCTGTGCAGATATCTCTTTTTGCAGTTTTATTCTTTTTTAAGAAATCGTATGTGTGTTGTGTGTGCTGGTGGTGAAAATATGCAGATCTTTTACCCTTTTTTTTTGTAGCATTTTTTTGTGCTGTGGGCATGTATGTACATAAGATGCTTGTTTTTCGGTTCCACCCCAATCCCTAGCCGCCTCACCCAACCCCCCGCCCGCCCGCCCGCCCCCCTTTTTTTCTCTCATCTATGGTACACAATACCTGCCGCCGTTCACTTGTTTTTGTAGGGCATGCTTCTGACGGTGGACTCGACGACGGAAACCGCGGTCAACGGTACTACGGCGACGCCCACGGGTATCTGGCTGCTGGACACGTCGGTGGTGATCACGAACGGCGTCACCTTCGAGATCAAGGGCACCAGCATCGGCGGCGACTGCGACGAGGTAGGTTTGATATGGGATGGGATGGGTGTCTTTGTGTGGCCCTTTTGCCTGGAGGATGTGGGATATGACAGCGGCTTCACCACCTGCCGCTAGGTTGGTGAAGCCGCCCTCTCCAAAAACTAACTCCACATCCTTCAGATGCCAATTTGAAGGTGTTGATGTTTTTATCCCGTGTGGTATAATATACGCATGTAGTATTCATTGTATTTTTTCTTTTCTCAAGAGTAACGGCGTGTTCCCGAACGCAGCCAATGAACGACTCTGTTCGATTAGTGGAAACTCGCGGCCCTTTTGCCTGGAGGATGTCTGTATTTACATGCTTTCTAATGTCTGCCGTACACCCTTGAGGAAAGTGTCTATCTTGGAATGTCTGCATTGCATCCTTAGGAGTGTCGTGTCTCACACCGGATTTTAGAGTTTTGATCGTACGTCCGCAAGGGTGAGCGTTCGGTCGGGAGGCAGTTTGTGCGTAGCCAAGACTTGCCTGCTTCCCATCAGCGTATCGGGCGCTTCGTCTCTTGTGTCAGGCATGCACGCAAACGATTTTAGTATTTCATGTTCACCCCGATACTAGTATCTATAGCTGTGGTCAGGTTTTGCTTGTACAAATAGGACGAAAACACACACACACACACACACACACACACGCATTGCCGGCGTGTTTCAGTAGCGCGCCTCACCAGCGCATCGCCGATGCCATACTCTCGTCTTGGCGCTCATGCCCCCCCCCCCCCCCCCCCCTGGTTTTTGCGACACTTTTGTGCCCCAAACAGCTCAAGTTTAGTAACACGAAAAAAGGGTGGAAACCAATTATGGGTCACGGGGGCAACATCGAAATCGACTCGACGGGGGG
>FN649731.1:76180-103980 GCA_000310025.1 Ectocarpus siliculosus | reverse complement strand
AACCTGCCATACCCATACGTTTATAGCCTGCCATACCTAGAGATGGGTCCCAGAGGCCTGCACCACCTGCAGGCGAGGGCTCGTCATCGCTATCTTCGCCTTCGGCGGCGTCGAAAGGAAGCCCAGCAGCTTCCTCCTCCCCACCAACATCGAGCGTCTCGTCCTCGCTACAAGCCAGCACCTCCTCCAGCTGCCAAGAGCTTGCCTCAGCCGCAGCGGAATCTGATCGATAATTCGGGTGGCTCAGTTGTGTGTGATGGGAGCGTAGAGCAGCTCGGCCATGACGGGCCGCACGGGTAGGTAAAGACGTGTAGACGTGGTGAAAAACGTGTTGTATTCATCGGGGGCGTGCTTGAGCTCGTCATTCCATCACGGCATCAAGTCACGCATAACGCTTTAATACCCAGAACGAATCTCCATGAATCTCCACCAATCTACTACACTCCCAAGGAAAACACAAAGAAACTTCTTGTCCCTCCGTAGTTCGTCACTGCAATCCCCGCATATGTATACGCAATATACCACCCCCATGCTATGCTACGAGTATATCGAATAGCCCCCCTGCTCGTATGCATCGTCATGCTCCAACAAAATATCAAAGTCATCCTTATCATACCAGTTCATCCCAAAACAAATCAAAACCAAGACAAAATCGAAAACTCCAACACCAAAACAATACCTCCAAAAACAATCAATCGCATACCAACTCTTCCAAATCATCAAGAAAAATCCCGAACATTAACCTTCCAAAACACTACCATCTCCACTTGACCCTCTCTATCTCTTGTTCAAACTCGTACATATCCTCTCTCTTCCACTCAACGGCAAAGCACGATTTGATCCCAAAACACCTCTGTCACTGCAAATTCATCACAAAGTCTCTGTGCAACGCAAAAGATTCCTTGCTGATAGCCTTCGTCAAGAAATCTGCATGCTGAAACTCCGACGCCACATGAGTAATCGAAATCTCCTTCCTCTCTACCAGTTCCCTGATAAAGTGATGCCGTACATCAATGTGCTTCGAGTTTGAGTTCGTGATCGGGTTGTGCGCAATCTGAATCGCTCCCTGATTATCCTCGAAGATTTGAATGCACGGCATACCTGCATCTGGCAACATAAAACGCCAAACTTGCCTCAAGAAAAGCACCTCCTTCAAGACGTCGGCAATTGCCACATACTCTGCTTCCGTTGTGGAAAGCGTAACGCACTTCTGCGTCCTCGAAAACCAAGTCACACACCCACCCCCACACATCACTAGTCCTCCTGAAACCGACCTACGGTCTGCTGCCTTGCTCGCATAGTCAGCATCCACAAACACCTGCATGCTCATGCCAGTCACTACACCCCTCTCAAATGTAATCCCCATCCAACTCGTCCTACGCACGTACCCTAAAATACCAAGTGCTGCCTTCCAGTGCACCATCTTGGGAGACGCGCAATACCGCGCTACTGCTCGTACTGCATTCGCGATGTCCGGCCTGGTTTGAGTGGCCAACCACATCAGGGATCCTACCAACTCGCGGAAAGGGACATCAGCACACGCTTCGTCCTCGTCAAAGTCGGTGAGCTTCATGCTCACAGGCAAGGGCACACTCTTCCCCCACTCTACGCCGTACTCTGCAGCCAACTCTTCTGCAAACCTTTGCTGCGAGATCCTCAAAAGGCCTCTCTCTAGATCTCTCTGGTAAAAGCACGCGGAGTACCACCTCAACTCCCCAAGGTTCTTCACGGGGACCATCTCGTTGAGGTCTCTGCCAAACTTGTCACATCTCTCCTTCTGCCCTACGGCAAAAATGTCATCCACGTGGACCACGATGATCATGATCACACATCCATCCTCCATAAATCGAAAAACACATGCATCCGCCAAACATTGTACAAATCCTAAAAGTAACAAACACCTCGTCAGGTGCGCATGCCATTGTCGTGACGCCTGCTTCAAACCGTACAGACTCTTGCATAGCTTCACGATCAGTCCAGATAACCTACCACAACCTTCGCGGGAGACGCATGAAAACATCCTCTTCAAGCTCAGACTGCACAAACGCCTGCTGAATATCGAAATGACACAAGTCAAGGTTCTGCTCACATGCCAAAGCTGCCAACAAACGCACACTAGACACGGATACGGTGGGTGCAAACAATTCTCCAAAATCAATCGAAGCCCTCTGCATGTCCCCCCGCGCTACAAGTCTTGCCTTGAATTTCGTCGGCCATCCGTACTCGTCTGCCTTACAGTTGAATACCCACTTGGCGTTGATGAAGTTTTCTACTGGTTGCTACACCGGACTAAAAGTACCTGCATCCAACAGACCGAAAAACTCCCGACCGACTGCATCATCCCACAACTCTGAATGTTGAGACCGCATGGCCTCCTTGAACGTTTTCGGCACTCGGAGGTCGCTGGCGAGGCAGTGAGGGAGGTCCGGCATCTTGTCAGGAGGGCGCTTGGCACGAAGAGTGGCTTCCACGTCCTCGCGGGTGGCGAACATTGCTGCGAACATGTGCAGGCCCCCCGGCCCTCCAGCTCCTGCGGCCCCCCCGCTCCCATGGCCTGCTAAACTCGTATCTTGCGGCGGTGGGGGAGCGGGAGGGGCGATGCTGGCGGACGGTGGCAGGTCTCGACGTCCTTGATCGACGGCCTCCCGGGTGGCGAGCGACGAGACGAGCGCATCCTTGCCCATCATCGACAGCAGCCCAAGGCGGTGTTTGGAGAGCGGTGCCGCCACCTGACGGCGACGGCGGTTGCTGTTGCTCATCCATGAAGCGCACTCGGTCGCCGCGCGTACGGCCATGCACTCTGGTTTCCTTCTCGCCCAATTCTCTGACGGCTCGCTGTGAAAGCGGCGGGTGATGGGGAGCGGGAGCGGCGGCGCTTGCGGGCGGGGGTGTCGGCGGTGGACGGGGCGGCGTGGCTGCGGTGGACGGCGGTGCACTCGAAGACGCCGTGGAGATCGGCGACGCGGCTCCGGACTCTGTGAAGATCGACGGAGAAGTGGGCGGCGGCGAAGCGGTGGTCGCTGTGGGCGGGGTGTAGGTGTACGTCCGCGATGCCCATGGCGGTGGCGGTGCGGCAGCGGCTGCAGGAACGGCGGCGGCCGGCGAGGGCGCCGCGGTGACCGAAGAGCCCCCCCCGCTGGCCGGTACCGGCGCCGGCACGGCGGTGCGGCGGTTGATCCACACGACGTTGTTGGACAGGCAGATCCTTCCGGTGTCGGCGCGGAGAACGACGGCAGTGGCGGCGGAGTGGTTGCGCGCTCCGTGCATGTAGAAGCAACGCACGGATTGGACGTCCGCCTTGCTGGCGCGCTTCACGCGCATCATCCCCTCCTGGAAAAAAGGGACGACGTTGAGCGGCGGTTTACGTCCGAAGAAGGCCTCGAACGGCGACATCCAGGCCGGGTTGGCCGACGTCGCGGAACGGTTGAAGCAGCCGGAGGCCCAGATCGCCGATGCAAGCCACAGCCGGTGTCCGTTGGCGTCCATACCGGGGATAGAGGCGAGGTCGACGTGGCCCATGGAGAGGACGTGGCGACGGGCGGCGTGGCCCCCCTTCATAGCGCGCCAGATTGCGCTCTCGACGACCGCATTCTGCTTCGGGGTGTCGGGCGCGGTGTACTCGCGCCGGATGCCAGCGGCGTCGCAGAACTCGACGAAGGCAGCACTGGTGAACTCACCACCGTTGTCCATGCGGAAACACCCCGGAGTACCGTTGCCGTTCAGGTCGGCGAGGAAGCGCCGCGTGTACGTCAGGGTGTCGCTCTTGGCCCGCATGCCGTACGCCCGTTGCCACCGCGACGCGCTGTCCACGAACATGATCAGGTAACGAGAACCATCGAACGCCTCAGAGTACGGGCCGGTGATGTCGATGTGTACCTTGCCGAACGGTACCGCCGCGCGGGTGACTCCACGCCGCGGCACCGGGGCCCTCCTGCCCTTCGCCTCGATGCAGCCGACGCATGGCTGCAGTTCCCCCACCAATTGAACACCCTGCTGCTTTGCGGTTTCCCTCATCAAGAATTCATTCACGTGGCCGGTGGAAGCGTGGAACAAATTAATGTCGATGGTGGACGTGGGTTTTCCTACAGTGAACGCTGGACCACCGGGGGCGATAATCGCCAAAGCATGGGAAAGGGAGGGGGGACCTACATCTTGCTGCACACGGCACTCGACAACAAAGTCTCTGAGCACGTCCAACTCATCTTGCATCACAGCGAACGCAACGGGGGGCTTCACGGACTCACATACGCCTAATGGGTCGGGATAAAAGTTACCCGGCGGGACCGAGTCCTGTCCGTTCATCAAGCCTACATCCAAGAACATACTCATGTCCATCAAAGGCAAATTATCCTGGGACTCAAGGGGCATGATCTCTATCTCTCGCGACACATTCGGGTTCACGACTGAGGGGGACAGGACGTCGGATGAGGCGATGGCTGCGGCTAGGGCAGGCTGAAAATCTCGGATCGACGGAGACACTAAATCAACATCGATAGGCGGGGAAGCATCACTCGGAGGTACTACACCGGAAGTGGTGGACGGGATGCTCGAACTCGAAGGTACGACACCGGCAGCGCCGATGGGCGGGAAGCTCGAAGCCGAAGGTACAACACCGGCGGGACCGATGGACGGGAAACTCGAAGCCGAAGGTACAACACCGGCGGGACCGATGGACGGGAAGCTGGAACTCGGACCGCATCCTGCACCCGATCCTGAAATCTGAGAAGGGGGAGGGGGGTTTTGCGCAAAAAGGCCAGTACCAACACCAGGCGGAGACGCTTGGCGGACAACGGGGGGAGGGACAACGGTAGAGGGGATTACATCACCGTCGCGGTACGAGGGAGGCAAGCGGGTGGCCGATAGAGAGCATCCGATATCCGAATATGCGAAACTAAGCCGACGACCGAAAAGGTGCACACCCCTCTCATCCAACATTATCCTGTGCTTTTTCTGCGTGTGGTGCAGAGAGAACAAGTTGAACGAAATCCCTGGTACTACGTACACGTCTGTCAATTGGACACAGAAATCCGCTTCTCCCGATCGACCTCCTGCCATGTGAAATGCCAGATTGACACTACCTACGCACTCCACGCGCAAATAAGCACCATTGCCTACTTTGATGAATTCTTTGCCGGGGGGGACAGGCGAGATGTTGTACATCTTGGAGCTGTTACTCACAAAATGGTTGCTTGCACCGCTATCAGACCAAAATACCTCCCTACCAGGACTGTATTCGCAACTCTGTGCAGACAAAGCAAAGCCAAGATCATCACCACATGCGACACTGCTTACATCACTCGAAACCGAAAGCGAACTCATCTCGTCAGCGGACACAAAGTGTGCCATCAGGGAGTGGAGATGCCCAGGCGGATAGGTTGCTGCTCCGGGAGAGGGCGACTGGGGCGGGGCATGGGTGGAGTGCTGCTGCTGCTGCGGCTGAAACGACGGCGGTGGCGGAGGCTGCGATGGTGGCTGCTGCTGCTGGTAGTACGGTGTCGGAGGCGGGTAGTACGGCTGCTGCTGGTAGTAGTCTGGCGAAGGCTGCTGCTGCTGCTGCTGCTGCTGCTCCCACCCGCCATACTCGGTACCATTCGCGGGCCCCCCGTAGGGCATAGCACTATACGCGTGCATCACATTAGCGTGCCCGTACGGAGGCCGCCAAGGCGGTTGTGGAGGACGAGGGGGCGCTGCATACCTGTGCTGATGCTTGTCCTCCGTAGCCGCTGTGAGGTCCGTGCTGAGGCCCACCGCCCCAGCCCCCCCCACTGTAGCTCGGCTGCTGCGGCGGCGGTCCGTGAAGTTGCTGTTGCTGAGACTGCTGTTGCTGAGGCTGCTGTTGCTGAGACTGCTGCTGTTGGGGTTGCTGTTGCTGAGACTGCTGCTGTTGGGGCTGCTGCTGCTCCTGCTCCTTCCGACGGTCGCGCTGGGTGTAGCACTGGGCGTTGGTGTGGAACAAGCGCGGATGTAGGTAGCAGCGGTCGTTGTCGGCTCCTCTCTCGCCTCCGCCTTTCTTGTTTCCTCTCACCCTGCTCCTGCTCCGACTCCGGGCGCCTCCGTCTCCGTCCTGACCCCCGCCGTTTCCACACGACCCATTTTGGACACGTCCATCGCCCCGGATGCCACCGGAAGCGACGAACGCGTGCCCCGCGCCATTCTTCGGTTCCCCCTCCCGACGGCGAACCGAGTCCGCATGAGCATCTCGCACAGCCTTTTCAATTGTTTCGCGCGAGGGGGGAATCGGTGACATGGTCAGAATCTTCTTCTCTACCGAGTACTCGTCGGAAAGGTGGTATACCATGTGGGCATTGGCATCATCGTCGGAGAAAACAACACCGTGCGAGGCGAGCCTACTGCGCAAAACAGCAAATCTCCCGAAGTACTCTTGCGGGGTCTCCCCTACTTTCATCTCAAGAGCGTGATATTGAGATGACAGCCTTTCTTTTTCGGCCCTGGCACGCGGCTCGTAATAATCGAGGAATATCTTCCAACCTCCACTAGGGCTCCCATCGGCGATGATCTGGGTTAGGATTGGCATGTATGTCACTGTCGTGATCAGCAGGTTCCACGCCGTTATTGCCTTTTCTACCCTTCCACTCGAATGCACCCTACGCATCTCCTCCATGCTCACGCCTTCTTTCCCAACTGGAATTTTTTCTTCTGTCAGTACTACGTCACGCACTCCTTCCTGGGCAAACATAGCTACCATGTTCGATCGAAAAATCAAAAACTTAGCCTGCTCATCCTCCCTTTGCTTGAAAACACCATCCCAAGGCGCTAGGCGCTTAGTCTCAGTCATTCGAACCGTCCCTGCGTTAATGGGTACTCTACCCATGTCCCCTGATGAGACGTGAAGTCGACCGGTGAGGGCGTCGGCGAGTGTGCGGGCGATTTCGTCGGTCGTCGGGTTGGCCGATGGCCGCCCCGCGTGTTGCTGGTGGCGATCCTCGTGCTCTCTTCCGGTCCGGACGTCATCTGTCCTCCGCTCCTCTGCTTCTTGCCTCGACATCTCGGCCAGTCTTGCTTCTACCCTCTGTTCGACCAAGTAGTTGATCCGGGCTTCCTCCTCTGCTAGTCGGGCGCTCACTCGATCTTGCTCGGTGTCGCTCATCGGTGGCTGCTGCTGATCGCCGCAAAGCGATACTCCAAACTAAGCTCGACTCGAATCTCGTAGACGACGTGTCATACGCTAGCGTGATCGATAATTCGGGTGGCTCAGTTGTGTGTGATGGGAGCGTAGAGCAGCTCGGCCATGACTTCCGGTGTAGTACCTCCGAGTGATGCTTCCCCGCCTATCGATGTTGATTTAGTGTCTCCGTCGATCCGAGATTTTCAGCCTGCCCTAGCCGCAGCCATCGCCTCATCCGACGTCCTGTCCCCCTCAGTCGTGAACCCGAATGTGTCGCGAGAGATAGAGATCATGCCCCTTGAGTCCCAGGATAATTTGCCTTTGATGGACATGAGTATGTTCTTGGATGTAGGCTTGATGAACACCACAAAAAAAAAAAAAAATCTTTTAATCGCGGAACTAGACCATCCGGCTAGTCAACGTTGACTTAGTGGTCTAATGGTCAAAGCGTTCTTACACAAGGTTCCACGCACGGGTTCGAATCCCAATCGGTCCACTTACACAAGAACCGCCATTTGTTTACCAAACAGCGGCGTCTGGCGAGGGGTCCGTCCCCGGAGATCTCTACGCTCAATCCCAGTGATTAAGCTTCTAACAGCCTCAAGCCCATGTGATCCGGCCGGGTGCTAACGAGCTCAGCGCATATCTTTTAATCGCGGAACTAGACCATCCGGCTAGTCAGCTTCCGCGATTAGAATCAACCTCCATCTGCTGTCGTAGACTGGTATGAGGCTGGTGTGAGCTGCTGAAGGGAACGCCGCCACTATCGCGTTGGCCGCCAGCCGTTGTTGCTGCGGCGGTGTGACCCGTTCAATTCAAATGAGGCGTTGTAGGGTGTGGTTCTGGGAGGCGTTTTCCAGCTGGAGAACCTTTTTATCTCGCCAGCTTTGGCGTATGCACGACCGGCGCCACCGGCGCGGAGCTGGGAGCTGGCTGCATTAAGTTGATGGGTTCACTACCACCAAACCATCCTCATCATGCCTACCCTACGCGAATTCGACGCCGCGTGCACGATGGTGGAGGCCATCTCTTGCGCACACACCGGGCTAGCAGCTCGCATGCTCGAGGCCGGAGTAGATCCGAACATCCCGTCCGACGTAAGTGTGTGCTGGAAATTGTACGCATGTCATCAAGTCATAATCCCTCCTAGTGCTACAGATAGGCGCCATTTTCTGGGAAATTAACGGGAGAAGAAGGAACCTAGAGAGCTTACTTCGTAGACGCTGTTGTGATCCATTTTTATTTCGATGGCTGGCTGAAGCAAGTCCGTGCAGCATTGTACCACTGCTGCTGTAGCCCGTAGGTTCTATCTAGTCTATGTAAAAAGTGGAACAATTGCGCCGCCGCTGCTACAACAGCAGCAGTAGACTGCACTAAATACCGCCGGTACCGCCGTAGTCTATTGTACACATTCGTTCCTTGAGCTCCTGCACAGAAGAGAGGGAGCAGACAGACAGCGGATGAACAGGCAAACATCAAAAAGGCAGTGTAGTACGAGGCTATCTGGCTCAAACGGTCTGGGGTCTGGGGACGTTTGGGGGGTTCTGGGAAACTGGGCCGTGTTCCGAGGTCGATGGTTGACAGACACAGGATAGAGTTGCTTTTCAAATTCAAATTTCAAATCCCGAGATCCCGGGATCCAGTTACACGCCGGTACAGAGGCCAGACGTGCGTCCTGAGCTGTGCGTTCTCTACGATTTTCTCCAGCACTACTGCTGTAGACACTACCTTGAGAAAAATGTTGGGAATTACCCCGCGATACTTTCTTGCCGTGATTGTTGTCGAGAAAGTCCCGGCTTCGAACGTCGGGTGTAGTCCATGCATGTATGCGTATGCACCCGAAGCGTGCAGCCTCTCGTGCACAAGATACGGCGCCTGATTGTCCGCTGCCCTGTTTGCCGCCACTGTTGGCCCTTTGCCGTAGGAGTATCAGTTTTCTCGTAACGTGCAGCTACTGCTGCTGCTGCTGCTGCTTTTGACCCTGTTCGCACATTTTCCGTGCCATTACAACATCCACCTCTTGCTGATGCTGGTGCTGCTGCTACACCAATCTGCCTCCTGTTGGTGCTGGTGCTGGTGCTGCACCTTTTCCTGACCAAAGGGGCGAGGAGGCAAGGCCCCCGTTTACCTGCTGGGGCTGTCCTGCTTCCTCGGCCGTCCGGAAATGGTCCGCCTCCTGCTACAGCACGGCGCCAGCGTGGACAAGCGCATGCGGGGAGGGGAGACTCCGCTCCAGACCGCCATCGGCGAAGGTCGGTCCTTAGGGTGGCTACGTTTCATTTTTCTTTTGGAAACGTAGATACACGTCCAGCTTTCCAGGCTATTCTCTGTTTTCAGCCGCTCTAAGACTGACGTATTTTCATTGGTCAGCCGGTCATCGATGCTTACGAAAAGAAAGACCCACGACGTACACACACATGTTGAGTGGATGTGTTGCTCGTGATTCGACGGAGCTACGTCTCGTGTTTGAGCAAGGTCAACCCTGGCTCGTTTATTGGTGACGGCGGCCGTGACGGCGGCGGTGGCGGCGGTAGCAGGGCCGTCACCATGCTGGCGTGTGCACGCGTTTCGCACGCGCCCTTGCAGAGCCTAGAAATTGCAGAATTCCACACGAAGAGAGCTGATGGAGTCGGTCCACGTCTCAACATTTACTTGTCCCTCCCTGCCTCCCCGCCCTCTCTGTGTGTGTGTCTTGTCTGTCTCACTCTCTCTCCCTCTCTCCTTCTCTCTTTCGCTCTCTCTTGCGTGCATATGTTGATTCACGTCACGGAGAGAGGTGTGTCATAACGGACCCTATTCCGAACCCTTGTGCATCGTCTGACATGTAGATACAAATAGCGCTTGGCCGGCCCCCATTCCGCGGCGTGTTGTATGTTCATGTATCGCCAGGTGAACGTGGCATCGTCGCACAGCTCTTGGCCGCCGGCGCCGATGTGAACTTAAAGACGGGAGGGTCGGGACGCACCGCTCTGCATAAAGCCGCCTGCCAAGGCGATGTGCAGGTACGCACTACTTGCATGCCTTCATGATTCTAAACGTGAACGTGTGTGTTTCTTTATTATTTGCATCGCCCGCGCTAACCGGCTGACCAATGAAACGTCAGTCTCAGTGCGGTTGAAAACACGAAACACTTCTAATGCCAAACGTGTGTATTTGTGTGTAGGCAATAATAGGTCAAGGTGGTAGCGCTGTACATTGTGGCGAATGATGTTACGTTATCTCTATTTAGCATCTCCTGTTCCGTAGCCATTGGACGAGGAGGCAGACTTCCGTGGCGACAATGCTAACCCAACATAAGGTACGCATCAAGACAATGTAAAATATCCGGAATGTCCAACAGCTATTGGCGCCAATGAACCTCCTGTAGTCGACCACGTCCGTGCCCCCCGCTCGACCATCATCCTCAATCAGCGATTGCGTCCTTGTTCATTCTTCTATCGGTTGGCTGGCCTGGTTACCCGACTTCCCGGCCGCGGTCCCCCCCGTCTTGTCTGTGTGTGTGTCTCTCTCTCTCTCTTGCGTTTTCTTCCTTCTCTCTTACTCTCTCTCCCTCTCTCTCTCTCTCTCTCTCTCTCTCTGTGTGTCTGTCTGTCTGTCTGTCTGTCTGTCTGTCTGTCTGTCTGTCTGTCTCTGTCTCTCTGTCTGTCTCTCTCTCTCTGTCTCTCTCTCTCTCCCCCCCTCCCTCCCTGTCCAGATCATAAAGAAGGTCATCGAAGGAGGAGCGAGGCTCGACGCCCTCGACGCCGAGGAGTACATGCCGATACACCTCGCCGCGGACGAGGGGAATCTCCCCGCGCTCAAGGAGCTCGTCAGGGCCGGCTCTGACCCGGAGTGGCGTAGTGGAGCCCTGCAGCCCCCGCTCGCAAACGCCTGCATGAGCGGCCGCACGAAGTAAGTTGGAGTACATCGTTTTCGTTGCACAGAACTTGCAGAAGTTTTTCTACAGGGTACTTACTGGAAGTGTCGTATGACTCTCTGAATTATTCTGTAGGGTACTGGAAGTGTTACAGATCTCGTCTGTAACATTCTGTAGGGTAGATACCCGGAAAAATACCCGCGGTACACTTCTGCGGGTACCATACAGAACATGGCGTTCAAGTTATACTTGATGCAATCAAAGCAAGGCTGCCCCGTGCGAGATATAACCTCAGTCCTCCGGTTGCAGTTTTAGACGCCCTCCTCCCCAAAACCAAAAACTTGACAAGAATCATGAAACCGTTGTAACAAATTACAAATTTAATCACAACACGTGCACAAAACACCTGGTATTGTAGAGCTTGGTGTTGGCTATTTGGGCGCTTTCGCGTGGGGTTTTCGTGCTTGTTGGTGTGACTACTGTTGCTGTGCGCGTGGCACGATGCCGACTTGATCACCAACTCTCAAAACCGAGGTTTCTTCCACGATCAACAGGCAGCAGTAGCGTGTGCCTGCCTCTCTCTTGACAGCCTCCCGAGCGACGTAGGTTCGTGAAGAACCATACCCAAGCGAAGATACTGTACCGCATATGAGGGAGAACGTGCATGCCCGATCGCTCACTCCCCGACTTTCTGCTTCCTGCGTCCATTAGCTACATATCGTTCGACAGATTTTGATGCACTACATATCACATCGACGGAAAATCTGTTACTTCCAAGTAGGGTGCTAACATCACAATATGCGTCGTGCAAGAAGTTTATTACGTTTGATGACACCATGCCTACCCTGTTGCCACGGACAACGCGTTATTCCCTCCAGTCCCGCGTTTTGAACGACTGCTGGGTTATGGTACGTGTGTCTCTCTCTAACTCCCTGTTTTTTCTGACGCAAAGTTGGGGTCCTGTTTAGTGCCGGTTGGATAGTGCGGCCGCCCGGTATTCGGCGGGCACAGACGAAATGAGAAAGTATTTCTGTGCTTTGAAATAGTGCCGAGCAATTTTCTGGGAACATACATACCGGCAACAAGCACAGGAACCGCTACTGCTGTACCACATTTGTTTTTTGTCGTTTTTTGCCGGGCGAACCGGGTTTTCAGGGTCGCCAAGTACCTGCTAGAGACTTGCAACGTGGACGCAGGGACCGCGGACAGCGTAGGTTACACGCCGCTGGCGATTTCTGCCCAGGGCGGGCACGTTTCCATCGTGCGGATGCTGCTCAAGCGGGGCGTGGCCTTACTCGGGAAAAACGCCTACCGCGACGCGATCACGGGTGTTGCGATGACGGGAAACATGGAGATGCTCCGAGAGCTTGTGTACGTGGAGGGAGGGGTGAGTTATCTTGCATGATCGGGATCTCGCGTGGGCGGGAGAAACGGGTGGCGTGATCGTGAGTTGGTTGTTGGCTGCTGTCTTGTCTAGTGGTGTTGACGCGAGAGGGCCTCTTCTTGCTTTTCTTCTCGACGGACGACTCCTTTGTTGGACAACCTAACGCGTGTCTGATTTGTTGTTCTCCCTAAATAGAGCCTGGAGCAAGAGAAGGCCACCGAGAAAAAGGCGCCCACTATTCATACCACTCCATTTGGTATGTAACAACATCCACATTTGTGTCCTGACGGCCCTTCCGTTATCTAACAGAGGGGTCCCAAAAAATGCCCCACGGAATGAACGCGTCGCGTGTGCCTCACACCACGTGTGAACTAAAATAGGTCCATCTCCTAGGCGCAAAGACCTCGCAGCT
The DNA here is from genome assembly GCA_000310025.1 of Ectocarpus siliculosus. Taxonomy (NCBI): domain Eukaryota; class Phaeophyceae; order Ectocarpales; family Ectocarpaceae; genus Ectocarpus; species Ectocarpus siliculosus. Next base: position 91,202 of record FN649731.1, on the reverse strand, counting down.
CATGACCGCGCTCCACTTCTCGGCCGGCTACTGCCACGCCCGAGCCACGGCCCTGCTGCTCCACGCCGGCGCCGACGAGGGCGCGGTGGATAGGAACGGCGGCACCCCTCTGGACGTGGTCGACACCAAGCGGTCCCCCCAGGTGCGGCACGGGGTCGGCCGCCGCCGCGTGAGGCGCATGCTGCTGCAGGGGCCGGCGTACCGGGCCCTGTCTTGGAGGTGGCCCGCTTCCTCCGCGTTTGAGACGACTCCTGATTCTGCCGCCGCGACGGGCGGTGCTGCTCTCGCTCTTCCGGGGCTAGATGCGGCGGAACCGGGGTCTGCGAAAGATGCGGCGCAATTGGTTCCCTACCCCGAGACGGAGAAGGAGTGGGTGGATAGTGACGAGAGTTTCGACGAGGCGTTCGCGTCGGCGGTGGCCGGGTCGTGGAGGCTTAACGTGGCGGTCTTCCGTCGAAGCCGGCCACCCCCGCCGCCCTGTGGCAGCGAGGGCGGGTACCCTGCGGTGGAGCAGCGTGCGGCGCTCGTGTCGCGCTTTGAAAGGTGTGTGTATGTGACCGGTGTGGACCGTGTGAGCAGCTTGATGTGCTTGGGTGGGGGGGCGGGGAGGGGGTGGGGGGTGTACTCAAAGTCATGCATGCCGTAGTCCTTAGACCATTGACCTCGCATCCCTACAAAGCCGGGACGGAGCACGCCGGGTTCCCACCGGACCAGGCTCGGGGTGGGGGGCGGCAAAATACATGGTGGGTGTGTTGGCAAGGGGGTTAACCTAGGGTGGTTGATCTATCAGTAGAGAGGGAAGGAGCGAGTTGGGACGGCTGCGGCTGTGGCGCGAGTGAGCTCGTCCCTCCTCCTTGTCTTTGTTGCTTCCGGCTGCACGGTTCCCCTTGTTCATCGAAGTGTACTGTAGTTCTGTCGACCCCCATTTTGAAGAGGTGCCGCAGCAGAAGGTCGTGGAAAGCGGCGCGTCGATACTTTAGCTCTGCTTCCGTAGCGTGTTCTGTAGTGCTCGGTGCATGGGGGGCTTGGCATAGTTCGTCATGCGGCGACCTGTTGCGGTAAGTCAAGCTGCTATTGTGTGTTTGAGTGCCAATTGCAAGTGTATTGTGTTGGTTCTCTTCTTCTTTTTATGGCCTCTCGCTATAATTTTCGTTCTTTTGTGCCCACGACTTTTGGTTCGTCCATGGCTCTCTTATTCCGCTCGATCGCTCTCCCCTCTCCCCTGCCTGTGTCATATTTTCCCTCTGCTCCTCACCCCCGTTCCCTGTGAATGCTCTCTTGACCCCTCCCTCTTCCCGTCCCATGTCTCCACCCTCCTCCCCGGTATGGTGTTTGTACCACCTCCCGCCGTCGCCTGTCTCCTCATCGCTTCCACCCGTGGCAGATATACGCGCAAAGTCTAGACAGCTTGATTGAAGACTTTTCTTCACAAATGAATACTCTCTTCACAATGGAAATTATCGCTGCACTGCTGTATGTGGCTGGCCTACAACATTCAAGTGCACGTTACGGGTAGACTGCTCTGCGTGCATATAACGTGCGTTGGGCGCAGCAGGCAGGCAGCGCGTATGTTTCTTTTTAGCTGGGTGCAGGAGCCCTGTGGACGGTGACAGCCTTCTTCACTCTACTGCATGCTAAAATAGTTCCTTTTTTGTTGGTCTTGGCTTTGCGAGTGTGTTCGGCTAGGTATTGTTTGGTTGAGGTGGATTCAGCAAATGGGCACATGTGGGAACGGCGAAGAGTAACATGGAAGGTGCAGGAGGCCACGGGGGAGAGGTAGATCAGATGATCTTGTGTCTGTGTTTGTGTGTGCTGTTTACTAGATTGAACCGCCGCCTATGTTTCGATGTTGTTTTGCTTGACCACGAGCAGGTTTTTTGAGGGATCAATGACGTTTTTTTCTCGACATGGTTCGAGAATGCTTAACTGAAAAATCAGAGTTTCGTGTAGAATTGTTGTGCGTCTTTGTTCGCTCCTTTGTCTCCCCGCACCCCGTACCGTGCAGCCTGGACCGGCGACAACTTGGCATAGTCTATCGTTCTCCGTTCCGGCATTGTAGGGATGCGAGGGATGTACGGCATGCGCTCACACGAGTACACCCCCGGTTGTTACCTCTACCGCTCATCTCAGCACGTTATTCATGGACGTTTGCATATCAATAATCTTTGTCAGTCGATTCGATACAGGGGATGAACACGTGATGGTTTCAAGATACAGTACCGTCTTCCTTCGTTTATGAAGAATTTTAAGGATACTACTGTGGTTGTACATAGACAGACTACAGCAGTAGTTGTACGAAAAAATACACGGGAGGAGTGTAGTACTCTCCATCTCTCCATGCACTGAAAAGTGTAGTACACGTCTCACTACGAAAGAAAATGGGGGCACTGTCGCCATCAGCATACAGTACGGGCCCGGAGATAGGAAACGCCAAAATCGGGTCGAGGCTCAATCCCTTATTTTGCGTCGAAAGACCAGCCGAAGGCGTCCATTTTCTTAAAAGGTATTTCTTATTCCTTTGGACTGCCGCATCGTCCTGATTCTTCTGCTATTCTCGTTTTCATTCATTTCTGGCTAAGAATATGCATACAACAACACCAAGCATTCATGCAGTAAGGGTGTTGTGTCGTGGTGATGGCAGCCGTGAGACGGGAGCGGAGGAGAGACGACGAGGCTGTTGGGTAAAGCAGCCCGCGAGGCGCCGAGTAGCTAAATAGCGCGGAGGCGGGGGGGGCAGCCAACAATCACTCTTCCCCCCTACGAAAAAAAACGTTGTCCCGCTAGGCACCAGGGGGTGGGAGCACGGAAGGAGCAGCACGTTTCTTATTGGAAACGCTCCCCCAGCGACCCCCTTGTTTCTTTTATGTACTGGGGGTATCGCATGCAGCATGATCATGTTCTTATTGGGACGTTTCTTATCTTCTTGTGGCCGAGATTGCGCTGTGTAGTCGTTTTTTCTTATTTTTCGTAAAAGTTGAGCCTTTGCGGGCCCGTACTGCTGTAGGAACAACAAAACAACATTGGCATTTAGTGGGGTGGGTCTGCTTTGCCCCCACCTCTCCCCCCTGCGGTGTTTTTGCGGTGTTTGCCTTTTTATTTTTGTCGCGAGAAGGGTTCAGCCACCCATCCTTTTCCCTCGTCGACCGTGAAGTTGACGTTTACTCACGACCTACGTACAGCAGTAAGCAGGGTAGTTCACTTGCTTCATCTTTCCCGGTCAACTATTCTCAATAGGGTGCATGCATACACGAGTTCAGTTGGACGTTGAATGCAAGCTTTTGAAAACAAAAAGAAAAAACCCAGGTTCTTGAACAAATGCATGCGGGCTCCATTTTTTGACTAGCAGAGGCAATGCAGAGGGGGGCAACATGCATCCGAGGAAGTAAGTGTGGTTGTGCACAGAAGTTGCTGCGTCATATCATACATAGACTATATGTGATGGCATTGAACTTCATCACGCCACCCGGGCTTGCCCTACACTCCAACATATATATATATCCCCCGGGTTCCTCAACACACCAACTACTCCCACACAAATGTAGACCCAGGCAGGCTGTCGCACCTCAATCAACTTGCTACAAGTACTGCCACACCCCACCGGCACGAAGACAAAGACCCGGGCGGGAGGGCAGGAGGGTTTTCCGCTCGATCACCTACCCCTGACTTTGTGCCGGGCGCACGGTGGACTCTACGGCAGCAGATCGCCCTTTTGCCTCGCAGGAGGAGCCGCTGTAGTAGTACAAGACCAGATAGATATGTGAAGAGTCATATTCTTTTGTTGTGCGTCCGTTTCCCCCCCGATGAAACTTCCCCGCAATTTCATTCTTACTTTGCTTGCCACGTTCCGGTCAACAATTCTGTCTCCACTTGTTCTTTTGGCAATCACATCTATGTATCTCACATCTCATCATACCCGAAAAAAAAATAACCACGTATTTATGCCAATGTACCGAGCACAGGCCTATAATACTTGAAGCAGAGAGGATTATCCCCCCGCGTGCGCAATTGCGGACCTACTACTCCACGCTGCGGAGTCAAAAAACGCTCCATCCACCGAACGAATAGGTATGGCAAGGGGGGGTTGTAGTGACAGCGTCGTGGTTGTTTGTATCTGATCTGTGTGTGTGTGTGTGTGCATCTATCAGCACAGTAGTAGGTAGGTCGGGGAGGCGCACAGCGCACGAGTCCACCTACTACAGAATAGAGGCGGCAAGTAAGTTTGTTGTTATTCCTTGGAGAGGGCGTTCATCCCACGGTTGACATACTATACATACATACATATCGAGGGTAGATACATCCGATCCGTTCTCTTCGGGGCCTGAATTCATGCACCCATTGCCTATTGCTGTCTGTCGCATTAGGCAAGTGCGCACGTACGCTGCATGTTGCATGTTGTTGGTGCTTTTGCTCCGTAGCCACAGATGACTGTTTTTGTTTGCAGGTACACGTGAGTACATCCGACTGACTGCTGTGAGTTTATTGTGTTGTATTTTCGTATTTCTACAAGTTGCTTGCCGCAATAATATCTCACCATGTTTTCATTTCCCCCCTTCTGCCTCCCACCGGCAGTCTCTAAACGGGCCGAGAAGAGGGAGTTTGACGGGAGGCCGAGTGTCGGAGCGTCGAAACGGTAAGCGATCCTGCGTTTTCCTGCCCGTAACGTACTGCTGCTGTGTTTTTGTGCATGTGCCAACCATCGCACATCGTACATCGTATGTATGCATATAGGCTTTTTTTTTTCTTTTTTTTCTTCATTTCAAAATCAGCGCTCACAGCACTATTATTATTGTGCCGTTTACTCCAAAACCCGTGGTCACACAGAAGGGCCCTTCTCTACTCTCTCCTCTCCTGCGGTACGTTGCCTTCGATTTTAAAGCGAGAAGAGTTTAGCACTCTATTCCCTCTGTGTACACACGAACTAGCGCTATCCACTAGGCCAGGAGCGGGAGCGAGAGACAAACTCACTTTGCAAGAAAAGCTCTCGCTTACGCCGGGATTCGAACCCCTGACCTGACCTCTATCTAGAAGGTTTCGAGGATACCAACTAGACCACCGGGGCGACCGGTGTTTAGAGGGGAGTGGAAACCGGAGTCAGTCCCACCACAATAAGAGAGGAGGAGTGCATACCCATCCGTTCCGCAATTAGTTCCGGTCACCCAATCGACCATCATCACCTTATCTACTATTATTATTTACAGTAGGAGGGGGCAATGAGCCGCGGGCGACGACTCAATACCTTACAGTAGTCCATCTGCGCTGCTGCTGTGAAACGTGCGACACACGCTGTTTCCAGGCTTCCACACACAGCAATGCAGCAACAACCTTTGATAAAATACAAAACAACCCGAACGCGCAATTCATTGCTTGCGAAGTACCTTCGAACGGATCTTTGATCGCTGGGAGTTTTTTTATGCCCCACCTGCTGATGACACAGACAGGTACAAACTTTGACTCACCATCACACACCAAACACGTGATACCTCTGTGGTTGTATACATACTCTCTGATCTGCGTCAAAACCCATACAAAGCCATCCATGGATGGATATGATGACTCAGCTACGCTGCAGTACAACCACACACATCAGAACAACCATGTCAGTCAGAACAACACAGCGGGAAGTAAAAGTGTTCTCCCGCCCCACCCAATGACGATATTACACACAAACACAAATACTTGACATGTCTAGCTTCAAATAAATGCACACCATCCCATAAGGGTGCCGATATCTATACACCCCACGAAACAACTACCCAACACCTTCCTTCTACACACCTTCCCAACATAACATACAGACAGATGGATACACAAGACGGCCACGAAACAATCTTCTTCTTGCTGACCCTGTTACCCACAGGGGCGACATCACTGCTTGCTGTGTGCTGTTCGGGAAATCGTGGAAAAACAGATTTTTGCTGTCTCAATGGATTCATTGCTAAATCTACCTTTAGACTCTTTTTCTTCGATAGAGCTCTCAGATGGTTTCGTTGGGTCATATTATTGGAAAAATATTCGATACACCCATGGGGACGCACATGAGCCATGTGCACCCACACCTTTTTTTTCCGACAGACCCACCCAACCTAGAGAGACCTAGGCCCACACAGCCTAGCACCTACCCACGTCAACACCAACCTAGCACCTATGCAAGCCATACCAACCTAGGTCGATCGCATAAACACCAACCTAGCACTTATCCATGCAGTACCAACCTAGAGATTGTCCCATCAATACCAACCTAGCGCCAAATGCCGGCACACCATCCTAGAACTGAGCCACCCAGCGCCAACCTAGCCCCAATGCCGGCACACCAACCTAGAACTGAGGAAGGGTGCACGCACGGGTCCGAGGTGGCGTTCGGAGATCTACTTTAATACTTGTCGGGGGGCTCGTCTTGGTGCGTTTCCATGGAATTGAAGCGATGCGCTCATACTTGCAATTGTGAGACAAGGTTGGTGGGAGTCGAGTGGGGGTGTACGGTGAAGGGAAGAAAATGTGAGTACCATATGACGCAGACGGATGGGGGATGGGAAGGGTAGGCTGTGAAGGCGGTGTTGTAGCAAGTTTAGGTGTGACGGCCTGCCTAGCGAGGTCTACGTTTGTGTGGTGTACGAGGAACCCGGGGGATATTTGGGGTACGGTAAGCCCGGGTGGCGTGACGAAGTCGTGGAGGTCCACGACTCTTAAAAATAACACTAACTCCAGATTCGTGAGCAGTATTCTACATACACGAAAAGTGCACGTCTCACCACGAAAAATGGGACTGTCGCCATAATAATAGACTAGGACGAAAACACACACACACTTCTTGTTTTTCTTTCGCACCCCGGTGCCATCTCTCCGACCCGTGCCATCTCTCCGACTCTTACGGTATGTGTCAGGTAAGAAAAGGTGAACGTACGCCCCGGGTTGATTGAGGAGTTGCGGGGAATCCGACAGGTGACGAATGCGCGTATATATGCCTTTCGTGTTCATCGCCCCGAGACCTACCTGCGGTTTTTTTGTGGTGCCGATGCCATAGGATTGTCAGTACATCGTCTTCGATTTTTGATGTAGTAGTACATACTTCGGTTTTTTGGTACACAGCCCGGTGTCATTGCCCTACGAGACCTACCTGCGGTTTTGTGTTGTCAATGTTGATGAGCACAACAAACATTGCACGCGTAAAAAGCGTCCTCCACACGTTCTTCGCAATGCAAGTACCTCGCCATGTCAGTACATGTATGTCTCGACCTCGGTTTCACAACACCTTTTCACAACAACACCAGCACGTCTTCGTTCCTCTCCTTTCGAAACTCAACCAGTACACACTTGCCATCGCCATGCGACCTACGAGCGCAGCGGCGACCGCCGATAGCGTCCGCGAAGCGCCATTTTACATTTTTTATTTCATCAATATGACCCGAAAAATTATATGCCTCCACAGGGACGCATATTTGCCATGCACCCACACCTTTTTTACCGACGTAAATCTTGTCTGAGGAACGAGCGTCACGAACATGTAGACTATGCGTTTTCTTGTTTCTTCAACCTGTCGCTCTACTACAGGCACAGGCAGGCGCAGTTTTCTGTCCTTCCGAGCAGCAACTACATGAACCCGGCTAAATCCCTAACGCTAACTCTAACCCTAACCCCAAACCGACCCAATAGGTGCTAATTTGACATTGGGTGGCTCAGTTCTAGGTTGTTGTGCCTGCATTAGGGCTAGGTTAGCGCTGCGTTAGCCCAGGCTGTGGCCCCTTCCAGATAGCGTCCGGTGCCAGCGCAAACGACGCCTTCTCAGCATCGTCCGAATGAGCCCCCTTGTACGATTGAAATGCGTTTGATTTCCCTTGCTGTGGATCGCCCACGACGACAACCCATCGGCCCTACTTAGTCGTATCCCCTATCCTCCCCGAATGCTGCGCGTACTCCTCCGGTTTCAATCTTTGACCAGCCACGAGAGCCCGCAATGCCGTCGACGATTGATCACACTGTTAAGAAGCACGATGACCACGAGACTACTAGTCAGCGCTGACTACTAGTAGTCTAGCGGTCATCGTGCTTCTTAACAAAAGTTAATGCCCGTGTCCGGTCTGGCTTTGTAGCCACGAACACGCCCCCCCAGGGTTGCCGTCCCTGTGATCAACGCTGTCTTGCTCGGAAATTGCATCGGTACAAGAAGTTCATCGGCTGTTATTGCGAAGTCTCATGGACTCTTTCTCATACATCGGGCGCGAAGAAATTAATGCTCAAGGGGAGATTCGAACCGGTCAGCGACTATATTAGTGGTCACCGCGTTCTTAACACACACGTCCACACCTTCCAGTACTGACCGGGAGGATATGCGGCAACAGGTGCCATCTCATCGAGCTGCGGAGAGCAGCACATCAGTTCAAGCACACTTCGAACCCGCCGATGCCCACCATATCCGCCGCTACATCACCGGTCCCGTCTCAGTCGAACGTGGCAAAACCCAGGGCACGTCTTCACTCGCGACACAACTGTTCCGTCATGGTTTCCTTTAGACGCCCCGAGGAGCACCTCTACTCTATCCGCCATAGCGCCACACACAGTGCCGGTAGGGTGAGCATCTTCAGCTCCCCTTTCCAAAACGCCACGTCTCGCGTAGTGCCGAACTTCTTGTGAATCTTACCGTCGCTACACACGCGAAGATTTCCGATGGGCGGCACATGAAAAAATCGGACACAGCCAAGCCTAGCCAAAGAACCCTCCCACCCTCGCCCCATGCCGCTGCCGTTCGAATGCCGTTGTTCCGGAGAATGGTCCACGAGATGGGGCGTCTCATCCTACCAGCGGTATGCAGCTTGCTCTCCCTCGCCAGACCCGCTTTGACAGCTCGAAAAAATAATGTTTCATTGGAATGCCCACCCCGATGCGTTTGTTGTGGAAGTGTTTGACCGCCACTAAATAGTAGTTTCCTGCCAATCGCGGACATCTTAATTGATTCCGTTGCACGGTGTCATCGCTCACAAAACGTTTGGTTGTGATCCTCCCGTCAATGTGCGCGCAAACGATCGTCGAAGATAATCTGGCATTCTCTGTTTTAGCATAGAACGCCCGGATGGATGCATCCGTTGTGCTTTTCCCCCCACCAGCCCCACACACACACGCAGTCATCCGAAGCTGCGTCTGACCTTCAAGTGGGGGTTGCTCACAATATGCTGAAAATATTTTCGCCGTCGTCGTACCCGCATGTCAGGTCGGATTCCTTCAGCAAAACCCGGAGTGGTTCATGTCGTCCGTGGAACATGTGTATGAGGAGGTTTCCGCTCGAGCATCATCGCCACTGCTGCCATACTTGAGTGCATTCGTAGTCTTGGTGGTGTCCGCCAAGACGTGCGGGCTTCTCTCGGCGCCGAAGCAGGGCACGGCGTTTCGTTTCGGCCCCGGAGAGGGTCAACAGAAGGTGTGTGATGGTGAGGCCGTGATGCGCCTCGGAGCAACGAGCTACCTTGCTCGGCAAATGCTCATCTGGAGCGAGAGCGACGTCGCCAGAGTCGGCGCCCTTGTGGTGGATTCGTGCGCCAGACGGTGGGGGATCAAGGTGCTGTCACTGTTGTGGGGCGTCACCGCTGCCATATGGGTTTACTGGGTCGCTTGGTATACCGCCTTGCCAAGCGTAGCTGCCGATATCGTCGATTCACCAAGAACCCCTGTCATCTGCAAGGACTTGGTTACGAGTTGCGGCGGTGTTCCTCTGGCGGTGGCAACGATAGCTTTTTTAGTCGGAGTCATCATGGCGAATCTGTTCGTGCCGCACAGCCTTGTGGCGTTCACTACCGCTGCGGACGTTCGGACGGCTTGCTATTGTCTCGGGACGTCGCTCTTTTACGTGGTGGGTGCGTGCGCGGTGGCAACCCTGATCGGCGCGGAGGCGGGACTGTTCGCCGTCACGGTTGTTATATTCCACGTGTATTGGGTGAGTCTTCTGTACGGCAATATCGCCCTCAGTTTCCCTCGCGACCACTATGCTGGTGGAGTGAACGAGAGGGACGACGAGTGGGAGCAGTTGCTCAAGGCTGTGCGGCGGCGGGGCATCGGCCAGACAGTGCTGGGCATCAGTGACGAGGGGTTGCTTGCTGGTTGGCGGTATTTGTCTCCCGCAAAGCAGAAAGAATTTTCCCCCCTGGTGGCGTCCTTGGTGCGAGGGGACAAGGCTAAGTTGGAAGTTCTCGGGGACGTGAGAATGGAAAACGGATATGGCATGTTCCACAGAAACTGGGTTGGTGTCAAGCCTCCCATTGGATTGACGAGAGAGAACGATGTTATCGAACCGGTGTACGGCGGAGAGTCGATGGACTTCGCTTTCAATCATGCCGCCTTGAAGCGGAAGCTTGTTCAGGTTGGGCTAGACACCACGGCCGGGACCAACTCGACAAACCCTGTTTACGGAAATGAGGGCACCCTCCCTGTGTTCTACGAGCAGGAAGAAGATTGTCTCGACGAGCACGGCGTGCCGAAGCTTTCACTTCTCTGTGTCCAGCCTTTTCGCCATGCGAGGTGTAGAAAGCAGCAACAGGCAGGGACTGGCTATTGCAGGTCGTCCGGCCCGCCACCGGTCACCTTAGAAGAGGCCTGGCTACTCCTGTTTGCGGCGCTGTGGGGATCTTGGAGCTGTCTAGGTTGGATGGAATGGGACGGGGTGGGCGGGGAACCCCCGGCGAACGAATCTGCCCTCGTGTTTTGCGTGTTCAACGCCTTTTTGTCTCAGCGTGTCGAGTATCTGTGGGCGTATCGGGCAACCCCTCTGTTGATCAAGCGCTTTATCGCGAAGAACACGGCCGTGGTCAGGGTTATCTGGATCTTGCTCGCCTTCTTCGTGTTCACCAAGGTCGAGAAGGCTGCCCTGTATGTTGTGTTGCTTGTCTACTTGGCCGTGATCGTTCCGGTGAGGTGGGTGGAACGTCGAAATTGGGCCGACGATGAGTGCTGGAGGTGGGGGGTCGAGGATGGCAAACCCGTTGGCACGTTCCCTGTTTGGGCCGAAACCAGCGACGGCAACGAAGCGGCGCAGTGGACTGAGTCTTGCAGAGGGCTGACTGTGCCACGTGCTTTGATCGCCCCTGTCGAAAACTGATAGGACGGCAAACGTCAAGAAGAGCTGTGTGTTCCGCCCGGGTTCTACGATGACAAAATGCAGCTTTCCCCACAGTTGAACTGTTCACAGCCATTCTGATGTTGCCGTGTTTCATCTGCTGCATTTATTTATTCACGAAGTGTGTACCGAGTCCTTCATCACAGGAGGACTGGTGACATCGTTGTTAGGCTGGAGTTCAATCCCTGCTTCGGGTTATCGTGGGCCAGCGTTTGTTGCACGCTGTGGTTTTGGTGCAGTGTGTTTGACATACCATGTCGCTACAAGAGGTGTGGTAGCGTGTGGCACTAGTGAGCGTGTACCTCTGAGTTGAAATGGTTAGTGCGAGCCCTGCAATAAAAGCGGGACTCTTCGTGCGTTGGTGGAACGCAAAAGTTGTCGGTTCTGTGCTCACAGACGGGAACGAGCACCTCTTGCTTCTCTTTTTATTTGGTGTTTTGCTTGCCGCGCGCGAGGCGTTGCTTTTCATGGACGTCACCTTCGCTCGTTCGAGGTGCACGTGGTTTGTCGATGGGGGAGAGGAGCAGCGTCTCTTGTATGTATTTGCCTTTCCGTCGGGCAGTTTACATGGAACTATGCATAGAACAAGCTTAATGGTTCAAATTTCATAGACTAGATGCATATAGAACAAGCTTAAGGGCACGACTTCCATAGACTAGAAGTGGTTTATCCTTGTGTTCACTGTCCTTGTTTGTAGTCTGAGTAGTTTACCCTTGTGTTCACTGTCCTTGTTTGTAGTCTGAGTGTTTGCTTGCGCCCTTGCATGTGACCGTTGTTATGGGTGTTGGTCGCAAATACGGAGGGACATCGTTTTCGCGTACTATTATCTCGTCTCTAGTTGACTTGCGTGGTGGAGTGCGAAGCTAGACTTCAGTGTATTACCCTCGAGGTTTACTTTTGCCTTCTCTTCATCCTCCAGTAAAAATAACGTAAACGTTTTCGCAAGGGGTTTTGTCCCGGGGGTCGGGTTTCCCCTTGCGTCCAAGTTGGCTTTTTTTGTATTAAGGTTTCCGTTCTTCCACGAGGTTTTGTCCCGGCGGCCGGGTTTCCCGTTGCATCGGAGTTTCGTTTTCTTTTTTAACCTCCGACGGTTGAGAGACCGTTCCCGAACTGGCGGTGGTGCGCGAATCAAACCTAGGTCGCGAACGTTTGTGTTTGGATAATTTCTTGTGGATTGTGGATATGGATAACATGTACTGGATAAGCTACAATTAATTGCCAGAGACGTTCGATGTGAAAGAAACAGGACCATATGAAACTGGCCCAAGCAGTGGCGTTGTCGCCAGCTGTCTTCGTGTGGTGGTGTGGTGTTGACCTGCATGATGAGATGCAAGCACAGACCAGATTTCTCAGCTAAGGTACACGGCACATTTTGTTATCGATCGATGTGGCCCTGTCGCACAATTCGTGCGCACAGAACCACTACGCATTGTGCGCAGGCAAGGGCGCTGGTGGTCGTATGCTGTTGTTTGTATGTTGCGGCGACAGTCCCCCCATTTTTTGTGGTGAGACCAAGACTTCCTCGTTTCTTTCTTTTTTTCTCCGTCTCAAGCCCTGGGCTGCCGTGCTATGTCCAGTCAAGGCCGCCTGAGTCGGGCGACAAAGCTCCCCCTTCTGAGAGCTGGCCAAAATCCTTGGGCGACAAGCACGCGAAACAACAGCCACAAAGAAAGCCAATTTGTTCTCCCATGTTCTTGCCAACACCCGCCCTTGTTGTGTCTTCGCTTGCTCGGCATCGACCAGACCAGCCAAGGTCGAACGCGGCGTAGATTTCATTCACAAAGTTTTTACTACCTTACTGCTGTAGTAGGCGCACCCGCCCCGGCCGTGTTGCTGCTGGTGGAAAAAAAAAACACACGATGCGCGTGCCTCCTGTTTAGCAAGTAGCGAACGCCCCCCAAAAAGGACAGGATAAAATCAACACAATATGTATGAAAAAAAAAAAAAAAACCTCATCGCAGTAGACTGTAGTCAAAAGCGGTCGTGATCGACGTCACGGTTTTCTCGCAAAAAGATGGGATTTTTTTTTTCAAGAACAGAAACTTCATCGACAAAACCACCCTCTGGAAGATAAGACAACAACACAAAGCAATCCATTCCCACCGGCATTTTTTCATTTCTTCTACCCAAGACAAAGTAAAATACTTGTGAGATAACGATAGTATGTACTCCTCCTGTTCCTATTTTTTTGCCGGTAGAGATTCTGACAAAGAGAGAAATCCAGCTAAGACGCTCGAAGGATAGCCCTCCCTACCCTCCACTCCTCCACGCCCGCACAAATAATAAAGCCCAAAAATTTGTCCGCACGCTTCAAGAAGCGTCGGCTCGGTTGGGAGCCCTGAGTCCCACGATGTCGAATACCGAGCCACACCGAAATAAACTACTAATAAACAAAGGAAAAAATCGAGAGCATCCATTTGTATTTTTCGGGAGGGGGAGGGGGGTGGGGTCAAGTCAGCAAGTTTACTTCATTCTTATTAGCTCACATTTCTCTGTTCATGCGTCCATCCATCTAGCGGAACATTTACATGCGCGGGGACTGAGCGCTGTCGTGTGGTGTTCGTCGAAAAACAACATGCTACACCGATTCGTGTGGTCAAAGGCAGACTACTGCTTCGTCTCGCCATCCTCCGGTGAAACAGACGCAAGCAAGTCGCCAATCTTTTTACAAATCGCTCCTTCCCTCTCTACTGATCAACCACCCTAGACTACAGATTGCCCCCCTTGCCCCCCCCCCCCCCCTCCCTGCCACCCCACCTCTACCCCCGCAACCTCTGCACGCACACCAAGAACTAGCAAAGTGCATCCAAGACCCATAAAATCTTCGCTAACGTTTTCAGTTTGAGATCGCTGCTGCTACCGCTGCCCTCTCTCTGCGCACCTCCATTCGTCCAACTCACACGCAGAAAAAAAGTCTTCTGTCCACTTTCCGTTCCGAGCCGGTCCCAATCCAGCCGAGAATAAGTCAGAGGAAGAACGCTTAGTATCATAGGTACTCCTACGCCAACAAACGTTCACAGCTGCTGCCGGGCCGTGCAAGCTGATCCGTAACATGGAGCCAATCACGCCAGCGCTCGTGGAGGACCAATCCGCCGCCGCCGTCAATACCGGCGGTCTCTTCGCTCGGCAAGATTAACGATTCTCACAGCGGTGGCACAAACAAACACCCCGTCCACCAACAAGAGTCTGCCCGCCAAGCCGAGGTCATAGCTGTGTGCGAAGAAGATCGGGCGAAATTCCAAGCCGAAGTTGAAGCCATGCATATACCAAGAACGTCAGGTTGTGAAATCCCAGCCGTCGCCTCGCAGGCGCGCATGGCACCCAACGACCACCAATTCACCCCGGTAACCATCCTCTCAAGCGTACGCCGAAAACCTACCACTGTTGTACCCACTCACCAACGTCACAACCTCCTCAGACCGCTCGAAGACCTACACCCGCCACCGCGTGCGGGGAATACAACAAAATGTTTTCGCTAGCGACAAAAGCAGGGGATCGGGAAAAAATCCAACGGAGCACATGCCAGCTCGACAAAGGCCGGGAACGGATTCCACCCCGACTGTAATTTCAAGGCGAGCTCGACAACGCCGAGATCCGGAGTCCACCCAATTAAAAGTAATCACTTGCCAGCTCCAGAAAACGGGATAGGGAATCCATCCAACAAATTTCTTGCCAGCGGCCAAAACCTTGACCCCGACCCCCCCCCCCCCCCCGCCCGAAAACTTCCAGCATCACCCAAAGGGCGGGGGGCCCCCCTCCCGGAACCCCCAAGAGAAAACAACAACCCCACGGGGGGGGTGGGCGAACCAAAATCCCGCAAAAAAATCACGAAAAAGACAAAGGAGGGGGGCAAAAACTCTCGGGGCTGGGCCCCACCCCCCCCCCCAAGCGAGCTGGGTCTGGGGGCCAAAAGCCGGGGAAGGA
>FN649731.1:60804-74017 GCA_000310025.1 Ectocarpus siliculosus | reverse complement strand
CCCCATTTCCCCCCCCCCAATATCAAAAAACATGCCCTAAAAATAAAAAATGGTAAACCTCCGGGACCGGTAAGGAATAAAGTATGCCGCTTTCAAGGTTTGGTCTTCGGTTGCACCAGCCAACCCCCCCCTCCCCAAAAATCAGCGTGAAAAATGGATCCAAAAAATGTGCGATCAAAAACCGGATTACCCCCCCCCCCCCCCCCCCCCCCACTTCGAACACGCTTCGCACCTTCCAGACGACGCTGAACCACCAGGGAGCGTTAAGGATGAATATCTTGTACGAACGCTCAGGGTAGTGCGCTCCCACCATCTTCGCCGACCGCACCAGGAACTCCTGTTGCCACGTCGCAAAATTAGCAAAAAAGGTGTTGCATCATCATATGACCACCACTACATGATCAGCACGGTTCTCCACTGTTCACTGCTGTGAATTTCGCATGTGTGTACCTTTGCCATCCTGTACAAACATCTTGTTTCTTCATTTGGCCGTCCTCGGATCATTAATAGTTAGATTCTCCTGAACGTTGTACCCTCCCCCATGCCATCTACCAGCAGCGTCTGCGTATCACCCGTCCATAAATCCACAAAACAGCCATGGTCCGATGGTGGCCCCGAACCTTGCGAGCGACAATCCGAGGACAAGACTCCGGTTTAAGGAGTGTTCAGTATAAGGAGTGTTCGGTTTGAAGGCACTCCCCGGGGCAAAATGATCTACCCCAGTCCGAACGGTGTACGAGACCTGGAAAGTTTTATTTACTCTCACACACCTTGACCTCTCCCGCGAACATGGAGAGCTTGGTCCCCTTCATGTCCATGCACGTGAACAGTTTCCCCTCGGGGTTCTTGTCGAGCTCCTGTTTGGCCGCATTAGTTCCGCCGCATTTGTAGTTCCATCGCCAAAATGTGCATTTGGTTCCCCACCCAAAATGCACGAAATACCAAAAAAAGGGCACGAATGCAAAAAAAAAAACACGAAACAGGGAGGTATGAAGGGGGTGTTTAGCTCCAAGGTGAGAAAAGTACCGAAGGCTTGAGGAGGTGGCAGAGGCTGGCGGCCAGGGGATCAGTGACAAAAACACCAGCACGGAGACAAACAGCCTCCAGGAAACGGCTGAACCAACAACCTTTTGGTCAACCCTACCTATTCGTACCACTCAACATCAGCCGACTAAGATCTACTAAATCTCCCAAAAAAAGACACGAGCGGACGGAGGGAACCCCCTCCGGCCGTGTGCTAACGGAGGCGAGAAATGCGTATTTGTCTGTCTACGTCGATGACGGGCTTTGTTCTTCACCTTCCACAAGAACTCCGTGATGTAGACGTAGTGGCGGCAGAGCGAGTCCATGTCGAGACCGTTTTCCCTCAGTTTGTTTAGGTCGATCTTACCGGGGATCTCGTAGTACACTACGCTACCTGTGGGGGTCCCGCAGAGTTGGGCAGACACCGGGGGGGGGGGGGAGGGCAGACCAAGAGCCGAATCAAGTCAGAAAAAAGAGAGTCGACAGCTGGGAACATACTGTTGAGGCGGCTGGTCCTGCCGCTGCGTTGTTGAACACGTGGATACCTTTGGACGGGAAGAAACCCTGGCATACGCAAGGACATGCCAAGACGACAAACGCACTTGGGCTGATATGCCTTCGAACTGAGGGGAAATATTCGGGGGCACGGCAGCGGGTGACTCGTGTAGGTACTTGACACACGGAATGGGCCTTTTCGTGAACCGGTGAAACACCGGTTCTCTACCGACATGCTGCGGGAAAGTTGAGCCAGGCGGCAAGAGCCGTAGGTACGGCCACAGCTACGGGTGCACACGGACGGTGTGCCTTCGAAAAACGCCATGGAACGAACCGCCATGGATCCTTTTCTATCGCACGCAGGGCTTTTCTAACGCATGCATGCATGCCCGAAAACCCTGTGACACTACTCTGTAGCAGGTCGTATGCATACAAAATTGTAGCGCGGAATCAGCGAGCTCAGCTACGGAGTGGGAATACATTACACCACTCGTCTTGGTTTTCGAGGGATACTGTAGCTGCGAGGCAATAGTATACCACCCCGGGGGGGGATCTCACCGTTTTTTGCGTGTTTGAAGTAGAAGTGCGGGTAGTACTTCTTGATGATGTCGAAGTGGGGGCAAGCCTCGTCCAAGATACCGTCCACCTTTTCTTCTTCTCTCCACTGTCAAAACGGGGTTTCCATATGCAACAGGGGAAGGGGGGGGGGGTACTCTTAATGTTTTGCATGCCTTGGCTGTTAGAGCATTCACCACGCGTCCTCGAGAGGACGGGGCATTGGGCATTGGGGTTGGAAGTTGAGGGGCGAGAGAGCGCAAGTCGAACCTGGTGCTGGGACATGAGGTCAAGGCGGAAGGATGGCGTTTCCTATTTTCGGAAACCACAACCCCAGCAACAGCCAAAAGATGCTGCAGCAGCGAGACTCAAGATTCTTGCTGGAAGGGAAGAGCATACCGTCGGCGGCGACGTCTTCGTGAACCCTTACGCCTTACGCCGTTGTCGGTGAATGGCCATCGATTGAGCCCGTTTCCCAGTCCAATTGGTTCCGGCACACGGCCAGCTGTGTCTTTTGTGTTGGTTGCTGTGGACAGAACGTGCCTCGAGGAAAACAGTTCGACAGTATTTTTCCCTCCTGCTGCCGGCGGATGCTTTCGATCGACCCCTTCACCCTGTCTCAAGGGACCGGCCATGGCCATCCCAATAACGCGGGTTTCAACAACGCCACCGGAAGGGCCATCGGCATTACCTACGATAGTAATCTACTGCAGCATGATTGGAGTAGATGGGCTTCGTCGTGAAACTGCAAGTGTTGTTAGTGTTGTTGGACGAGAGAGAGATAGCGTGGTTTTCGTTCACCAGCAACAGCAGTTGTGTGCGCAACGTGATGCGCCACAGGATCACGCCAACAGAAGCGGTGTATTTCACTTCTTGGTGCCAGGACAAGGACAATCGTTACACCCGGTTAGCATGTTGTGGCTTACGGCTGGCAAACGGTCATTGCTAAACGCAACATCGCGGACGGCGAAAACTCTTTCAAACCATTGCCGGGAAGAACCCCCATCAAAATCAATAGCGAAAAAAACATGTTTGCTGCGATACATCTTGCTACCGTGGGCGTTCGGAAAGAATAAGTTGTTAGCCTTCCCTCCCTCGTTTGTTGTCGAAGCAAGGGGAGCTGGTGATGCAAAGTTCTGCTCAACACGTGCGGCATTCTTGGATGCTCCTGAATAACGTTGGGGGCTCGGGTGTGGCAACAAGCCGGCCGTTACGCCTCGGAATAATCCGAGATGTTGGCGCGTCGAAAGGCGAAGACGTTCTTTGAATATGACATCACTCCCTCTCTGGTCACAGGAAAACCAATTTAACAGAAAAAAGTTTGCAATAAATGGGCCTCTGATCATCCACGAGACTCGTGACTTGCCCTCTCTGTGGGAGTAACAACTGGCGACCTCCTGTAGGCGTTGGCGTTGGTTTGGAGAATCGCATACTATGCTTCCGAAGTTCGAGCACTTTGTAGTCACAACACAACAACAAAAACAACCTCAGCCTCCCGGTTCTGGCTTTGCCGGTTTCTAACACCTGCAGAAAGCCATGCTCTCGTTTTCGCCAGCCCCTGAATAGGGATTTTTGCCCAGCGGAACGCCACTTCAAGGGAGAAGGACCTCATAAAACGCGTGTCGTGGTGTGTTCCCACTCCCGAGAACATGTGGTCGCTGAGTCCCTGGAATCCATCCCAAAAACAAGCGGTAGTTGTACCGCCAGCGAGAATTTTACCTCAGCACGCGATTCTTTCTACCATCGATCAAGTTGACAGCCCTCACTTGATGCATGATAATAGCACGTGCATCGTTCGAACATGGTATACACATGCACTAGTCTGCTATCCCACGCGTTGCATCCTTCGAACCGTTCTGCTGGGGGATCTTCCGTGTCTTGGGTAACAAGGCCGAAAATATCCGAGCAACTACCCCGAAGGCTCTGCTGCAACGAGGGCACTCACGTAAAATACAGCCGGTACAAACGTTTCACTCCCACGCTTTGCCGTGTGCTGTTTCACGTGCGGCGCATGCGTTGCAGCGAATCCTCTATACCCCTGAGTCACACTTCGCGCCTCTCGAGCACCCCCACAGGATGCTCTGCTTCGGTCGTGTATTGTACTACATCCATACACGTGTGATGTGTTGACGGCAACGACAGCACGCACCATCATCAAGTTACGCCGACGTGCAACAACTCTGGCGATAGCGCGGCAGCAACTGCTATGTGATTCAGGCAGGCAGCACGCGAGCCTCGCGGCCCACTACCTGCCGTGCTGTTTCCCCCGGGCCTGCCCACGAGAGGGCACCCCCGCCCGAAAGATGCGGGGTTAACCGCTGCTGCTGTGTACTTTCTAATATCTGACTTACACCCGAGATTGTTGTTCTGCCGAACAAGCGCAGTTCATGGGGCGGCCGCGGGCTCCCTCACCTTAAGGGTGGCGATCCATCGTCGGCGAGCTTCGACAACGTCCCCTTCCATGCCCTTCACGTAGCGGATGGGGATCTCCATGTCCTTGGGGTACCCATCCTCCGCTAGCTCGCTAGTGGTTGCACTGCTGCAGCTGTTGCTGCTGCCGTTTGTCGCAGCTGTCACGACGGCCTCTGGTGTCGAACCTCGTAACGACGCCGCGGTCGTTGTTGATGCCTGCTGCTGTGTTGTTGTCGTCACTTCCGGAGCGTCTGCAAAGGTCGACATGGTCGCGATTCTACCGCTCTCTCTCTCGCGGATGTCCCAGCTCGCTGGGCTCGCGATCTCAGCTGCTGCAGTCACCGACTGAAGTAGGAACAAGTCGTAGAACAGGGGGTACAGAGAGCAGAGCTCTTTGGCTGTGCTGGCGAACAAATGCTAATGCTCAGCGTATGCTTTGTTTGTCACGGCAAGTCCCCGCTGCTGTGTGTCAAGCCAGTGGCACGTAGGTCAGTCAAATCGTACAGATACGTAGTGTAGCACCGTCCGTGAGGTAGGTACGAGAGGTAGGTACGGAGTGCCGCTGCTCCTTTGTCGTAATGCTAGAACGATAGCGGTGGTAGTAAGGTGCGGCCTGACATTTACCTTTTTTTACGCCGAACAAAAGGTTTCACGACCTTGATTTGCGTTCTTTGGTCGGGATTAGGGGCTGGCCTGAAAAAAAAAAAGGAGAGAGGAGAGCGGCGCGCACGTGAGGGGGGGAGGGAGAGCAGCCGAGAGAGAGAGACGGGGAGATCAGAACGAGATCACAGCAGCAGCAGCAGGAGGGGGTGTTGATCGCCGGGATAATTAAGGGGATCGACAGCAGCTGTCGTGGGAAGTAGAGCGGAGACGTGTGTGAGAGCACATCAGCAGCGGCGGCGCGAGACAATGAGGGGCGTTGACGCGTGTACAGCGGGAGCATTCTTGGCTTTGATGGGCGTCACACAAGGTGCGCGTGTGTGCGAGGGAGGGAGATCATGTAAGGACGGACTGTTCTGCGCGACACGCACCACACGCACCACAAGCAGTAGTCGGTTGATGGAGACGTCGGCTTCGAGAGTTACATCTTCGTGCGTTTGTGTTGGCAGACCCGCATGTTCGATTGCGGCATCCTCGGAGCATGTGTGTGTCCATGTGTCCACTTCGCGTGTGTCGGTGTCGTTAGCGGCGTCCTTGGTACCAGGCTGTGTGTCCACGTACGCTTGTGCTCGTGATACATTCCTATCTTTCCACGCCTGTGCGAGGCTAGGCAACACCGAGAAAACTTTCCATGGTCCGTGGGTATGATCATGATCGATCATGAACACGTGCAATCTGATCATGCTGTGGAACCTTCGAGTCAGATTACGTCATGCCGAAAACTTGAACACCCAAGTCTCGATCTGCGCGTGTATGAGCGAGCGCACCGGACGTGAGCACAATGCTAGAGCATTGCATTGCTCTTCATACGACAAGTGCATTGACCGCGACAGCCAGGCGGGAGAGGAGGCTTGCATGGCACAAACAATGGCTGCACTCGATTATCCGGGTCTTTCATTCAGGCGAACATGTGCCACAGAGCCTGCGTGGTGCTATGCCTCACCGTATCTTTTTGTACCACCTCCGGTTATGACCCGTTACTTTCATTTGGTTAAAAACCATCGGGGAGCGGTACCGATGCGTGTACCCCGATATGCCTATGCTCTTCGACGCCTATCTCGACACCTCACTCCCGACTATGGGCATAACCTGGCTATACCCATACGCATAAACCAGCTGCACTTATTATAGACAAGGCGCCCTTGGAACACCCACGTCTCTATTCTACTATCTACGTGTGCGTATGTGTATGTACTTCGAATAAACTTTGAGCATCTCTGTAACTGCTGTTGCTGCTTGTGTACTCCTTCTCTCTGTGTCTCCTGCCCGGCTTGCAACCGCATGGCGTAGGCTTTGTCCCATACGGGACACCCGCCATCCGATCGGCCGCTGCTACCTTGGGCAGCAGTCGCGCTAGCGATAGCACGAGGCGGGCACGAAAAGAAACCGCGCGGCCAACCTTCTCTACCCTGCAGATGCACCAGGTCACTATTGAGGTGAGACAAGAGCTACTGCTGTGCAGCGAACGGAGATTTCGTGGACTTTCAGACCACCGATCCCCAGAGGTTCAGGTTGTTTCCCAATGTGTGTGTCATCCCGTTTATTCCTGGACGCCCAAATATGTGTCTTTTTCGGCGTTTTGGACGCGCACCAGGAGTCACAGAAGGAAAAAAAAAACACGAGGATGACGAAAAATATGCGACTGGTCTTCCAATACTGCGGGGGTCCCTCTACACTGCCGGTTGATTAGTAACGGTGCCCGGTACAATAATGCCGATGTTTTCGGCTTGCGCACACTGAAATGCCAAGTCGTTCTGTATTGTATTGTTAATAGTGCCGGTGCGGCCTACATGATACACAAGTACATGACCATTCACATGCTGCTGCGGTCCGTTCACCCCGGATGGCATCGCGTTCCGGCATTGTCAACGCACTCAACCCCAACAGGTAGGATTGGGCACCCGTTCTCTCGCACCAAAGGCTTAAATGCGAGCAAACTTTCGCCTTCGCTGCGAGAGAACGGGTGCCTACAGTAGTCTTACCTGTTGAGTTGAGCAAGTTTTCGTACGGTTGGACGGGAGTCCATCCGGGATGAACGGGCCGCAGCAATACGGTGTGGCGTCTTCGTTTTTTTCCAACTATATATGGGGGTTTTACAAGTCGCATGGTTTTTTGTTTCGCGTATGCCTTGTTTCCGTTCTTTTCTTGGGTGTTTGCATGTCTTTGTTCGGAACAGGCCTATCGTGATGACCATTCGAAAAGAGGTAAAGAGCAGGAGTAGATGAGAACAGTTACCTTTTCCCGACGGTCCGTAGCAGGCGCTCGGCACGCAGCCATAGCGTCCAGGATTTCCGGCGTGTTCGCCATTTCCTATGTAGTATTCCTCATGCGGGCGGCTTGTCGGTACCTATTAATAGGGCATCTCTCCTGAGCTCCCTTGTTGACACCGAAATACTTACGATTCGCGTTTCGTCCGAGGATAGACTTCGATCGAGGGTTCAGCTTGGAAACCGGAGAGGTCGCCCTCGCGCTCTGTGCGCACACAACAAGCAATGCCATCGGTAGGATACCAATGAGGTGGCCTTTCGAACCCGCAGTAGGGGTCTATTTGGGTACATAGGGTGTCTGAGGGGAAAGTCTAGTCAAGAATGCCAAAGATGGAAGGACAAGAATGTCGATAGAGGTTGCGTTGCACCACTAGAAGCCTCGTAGACGTGGGGGTAACGGTAGAGTCAGATTCAACACACTACGGGACTTGTGTATCAAGAGTATTCATTTTTTGTGTTGTTTCGCCCCTCGATATCCGTCAACTCTTAAACGTCTATTGTACGATTGTGCAGCTCAAGCAGGTTTAACCGTCCGTGCCCAACATGGACAAAAATAGTGCACGCTACCGACTCTGGCATCACCACCATGCTGTGGAACCTACCAACAAAAATAGTGCACGCTACCGACTCTGGCATCACTACCATGCTGTGGAACCTACCAACCTACATATTGATGACGGTAGCATCTCTGCTTTGTATCTACCAAGTTCTTTTTTCCGGTTGGTTATGTGCACAGTAGCTCACCTACAGCGCGAGGGTAAATCCACCGTGTGCGGGTACACCAGTATATCCACCGTGCTGGAGTCCGAGCGCAAGGCCTCCCGCCGCCATGATTACGGGCACACCACACCGCTGTTCTACAGCCCCAAGAAGGACCAAACTCAAATAGATAGTGACCACATCGTCGCACCATTATGTGGTCATGACCACCATAACCACAGCCTCTTGTCTGTGTTTTATTTTTTATTTTTTATCCTTCGCGGCTTCCCTTTTTTTAATTTATTTATTGCCGTCGTTGTTGTTTCTTCTGCGAACCAGCACGAGGGAACGTCCACGGTGCTGGAGGTGGACGAAAACACCACCATCCTTGAGGCCGCCCTCGACAACGACATCGACCTTCCGCACGACTGCAAGCTCGGCGTGTGCCTGACGTGCCCCTCTAAGGTGGTGAGCGGGGAGGTGGACCAGAGCGACGGGACGCTGGAGGATAGCGTCACGGCGCTGGTGGGTGGAGGACGATTTTTTTTTCTTCTTTTTTCTGCTTCTTCTGCTGTTTGTTGTTCGATGATGAAAGTTGTGGCTGTAATGTTGGGTCGTTGGTGGTGATGCTGCGTTGTGTGTTCGCCTTTTTTTTCATTTCGGAGAAAGAAATACACGGCGGCGTCGGGTATTCTCTGAGTCGAAACGAGCATCACTCTTAACCTGACTCGACTCCCTTCTTAATGATACGGGCGACACCGACGTGGAACACATATGGGTGGAAAAAAGGCTCGTTTGTTTCTCGAGGAGGACACATGGCACCATAGATTCGTTGTCGGCCACCCTCACATAATCGTACTTGCGGCGCATCTCGGGAGACTGATCGGTTGGTGTTTGCTTGCTCGGCAACAGCAGTGCCTCCAAAGTTGTCTTCCTCCCGTGTCTCAGCATGTGCATGCCATGAACGTCATCTTGCGTTTGTTTTTTCGCAAGCATCCCGCTCATATCGGTCTCGCGCTCGCTGTTATTTCTCCGCCCATACACACGCTATCTGAAAATCATGCCAGGGATACGCGCTGACGTGCTGCACGTACGCCAGGTCGGACGTGACGATCCGATCGGTAGAAGAGGACGAACTCGTCGGCGCCCAGTTCAGCGATCGATCATAGTAGAAGGAAGGGGCACATCAGGCCACGCTCTGCTTGCACCACGCATGGATCCAATAAAACCCTGTTAGATTTCCTTTGGGAAGAGAGCATTTAATACGGCGGGGCTCACTGGGGAAGGGCGGGGGATCCACGGCTGAACTTCTGGGGGGTAAGAGGAATTAAGTTGTTCACCTCCGCGTGAAGAATGTTTAGTATCAGGTATGTAGTATGGGAGAGGTTGGCACACCTTTACGGGAAATAACTCTCTGCTCCTCCGGTGTAGGCTGAGGGTAGGGAGATTGTGCGAGTATAGAGCGCTGCTATCGCACATGCAGGGTGCTATGCCAGCAATCCAACACGTTCTCTAGGCAACAACCAAGTGAATTGGTTTGAGTCTGGCACGGAAGTAGATGCAGCTATTAGAGCTGGGTTCCAAATGTTGTTGGAAATGATGCTTTTATTTTGTGGGGATATCTTGCGAATATGGACGTACATGGCGGGAAGGAGCGAGAGCCCTCGGAGCGTCAGAGTTAATGGTTCGGAATTGCTCCACAAGCAGGTAGCAAAAATTCTCCAGAACATCTCTTCGAAGCCGGTCCCCAGGGAGGGGGAGAGGGGGCTATAGCAAGAGAGGGCAGAAAGCTGTAGTAGAGACCGCCTCTCTCTCGTCCATTCAGAGCTGCTTGACTGCTGAAACGTGTGACCGAGAGCAGGCGAGACAGATTGCCTTGTCCACCGATTTTTTTGTCAGCACGGGAAGCAATCGGTGGTTCTAACTTTCTATGATACCCTCGATAGCAGCTTCTGAGTCTCAGATATTTCACCATAAATCGCTTCCAAGCAGGTCGATGTCACGTGCAGATGGATGCTGATGTTGGACGATTTGCGGCTAGAACTCTTCGGACGAACGTCCGGTTTCCCGCGCAGTCTCCTTATGATGCATTTTCCTGGCTTTGTTTGAAAAGAGAGATGGAGACTGCTAATCTGCTCGTCGTCTGCAGATACATGTAACAGCAGCTATTGCTCGCTGCTGTTGTACACAGAGGCAGTAAATACCGAACGTATCGACGCAATACATGAAATTAGAAACTTGTCACATCAATAGTCTGCAAGGTGCATCGTTTCGTGCTACTAGGTACAGTCCAACCTGCGGAGACTACTGCTGTACAACACGACAACAAGATACCGACCACATACAGGCAGGTACCCTCCTATATCCAATATCCTCACTCCATCAAACTCCACTCCACTCGATGGGGGGTCGCCACGTAAACGTCTATTGAAACAAAGCGGGGGGGGGGGGGGGTATCCGTCGGAGGAACGACCAGTCCAAAATGCCACAGACCACGCCTAACCCAGGCACACTCTCCGAAACCAGGTCTAAAGACACGCACACCGTCGGATACCGCAGCCTGGCTCTGAGGTGACGCTTGTCTGCAGGTCTGGGGAGAGAGCACGACCGTTAATTTTTGCTTGCGGCGAACGTCCCCGGCGGTGTGATCTACACGTGGGCAGAGGTTCGGGCTCACACACACAACGTTGTGTTCTCACACTCACAAGGATGTCGACTCCGGCTAGAAGACGATTGATGCGGGACTTCAGGCGGCTCCAGAACGACCCTCCGTCTGGTGTCACGGGGGCGCCGATGGACAATAACATCCTGGCGTGGCAGGTGGGTGTTGTTGTTGAGTTTGATCACCCGCTGCTCTGTGTACAACAAGGAAAACTCGAAAAATCAAATTCGCACGTCGTTCCTCCATTTTCGTCAGCGCCGAGAGCTTACAGCTGGTTGCTTGCACAGCAGTAGGTGGCAGCAGATATGGGAGGAAGCGTGAGCCCCGCCAGGGGCGATCGCACGTGTAGCCTGCACCGGCCTTCGCAAGGGGCGTGGACGCGTACGCTCCGGGCGTGTGTCTGTAAAGTTCTGTTGTCTCTCTCACACTATGTTGAATGGGACTTGTTGTTGCACTTAGACTATCCCGCGTGGGTTGAGGCAGACTACAACGCCGGCGTATGGGCGTACATATACACTCCCCTCTCAGTCACCGAAGCCACCCTTGACAGGTGTGAAGGCGTACTGGTGTATCCTACTGCTGTGCCCATCCAGACTTTGTTGTTCGCGAAGCAGCGGACACAATTCAGGTCAACAAATAGTAATTATGAGAGGGAGAACATACCTTTATTTTTAGATCCGACTACGGTGTAGATAGATAGGTGTCGTCGTCTCAGCTAAATAGGTACCTTGGGGTACGGCGAGAGGGACAGGAGCACGCCCTCCTGAATAGCTGCACGAGGTACCTCCAACGGTATGCCGTGAAAGTGGTCTGTCCTCTGTCCCCAGGTTGGTCGAGAGCGGCAGCAGTACATGTCGCATGAAAGTCTCTTTTTGTCTGCTCCCTGTGAAACGTTTTTTTTTTTTTGTCAACGCGTGTGCCGCCCTTGGTGTGCTAAATAGCTAACTAGCGGGCACGCACTAACTTCCTTGTGGCGATACTACTGCCGTCGTTTGCGAACGCAACACTCCGTGTGTGGTTTAGAAATTAAATTGTCGTTCCACGACATATTCCATTTTGTATTGCCCACTGGGTCAGGTTCAAGGTCATTTACCGCAAGAAACAAACACAGAGGAGGAACTCGACTCGATTTTTGACGCTGGATTGGCGAGGCCGCTGTGTCAATCCCCAAGCTACGGGGTACGGCCTTGCTGCATAGGTTGCGTACAATAACGTGGTGCTGCGAAGCCTGCAAACCGTAGGTCATCCTTCGGGGGAACCTTTTGTTTTTTTTTGTCTTTGCGGCTTTCACCCATGCTGCGCGCGCATGCTGGGAGGAGCGGACGGCGGCGCATCGCCTTTTCCCCCGCACCGCGGACTGAACGGAAGTTCGTCGGCACTTTTCCCACGGCGTTCGATGCCTCCCTTGACAACACCGCCACCAAAACAACTGCTCTTTGTATCCAGCTTTTGTTTGGAAAGATCTCGCAGCCGGTACATCCTGACACAGACAAGTTCCTGGAGTACCGATGCGCGTCCCGCCGACCTGCTTGTTGGAGCATTTTCGCCGGGTGGCGTGCTGCTGCTGCTGCTGCTGCTGCTGCTGCGTACCAGCCTCACCAAACGACCGACCTCGTTGCCTCTCTCTCCCTCTAGATGCCGCGGCAGAAGTATTGCAGCACTTTCTCGAACGCATGGTTGAAATCACCGGCTTGAAATCCCGGGTACCTGCCGGATTTGGTCCGTACAATCCTAAAAGTCGAGGTGTATTTCAAGTGCTGGTGTGAGTCGCCGCCGTCGGATACCGATTGTGCGTCAATAATGTTGCAACTCGACGCATGCATACAGTAGGAAGAAACATGGGTATCGTTTTCTGAAATTATTCCATCGACAAAGGATGCCGAGTGAAAATGGAGACTGCTGATTGGCGGGCGCCGAGTTATGTCAGTCCAGCTGTCTCTTTTGCTTTTTTCTTTGCTTCTACTACAAAAAATCAAAGAACCCACATCTCTTGTTGGCATTTTCCCGCATGTTTCGTGCCTTGTCCAAAAGGTACCACATTTTTCCTTCTTCCAAATGTGACGACAGAAATGTCTGTGCCCGTTGCGCATTCTTTGTCTTTTCTTGAAATACTTGCAATTCAACCTGAACACAACTAATCCGTCTCCCGTAGATACGGGTCTTGTTTTTTTTTTTTTTCATATTTTTCCCCGGTTGCTCAGAATATTCTGTTGGTGTGCGTGGCTGCTTTGAAGGTTTCCCCCGGTTGGCTAAGACAACAGGCACATGGTCAACAGAAGAATACCAACCGTCCTACAACATGCACACGCACCCAAACGAATTGGCTGCTGGCCGTCACCGTAAGCAGTAGCAATGCCGCAACCTACCAAGCCCATAGCGCTCAAACTATGCCGCTGGAGACTGTTGATGAAAAATCCCTGCTCTCGGCTATCGCCGCCGC
>FN649731.1:10072-30934 GCA_000310025.1 Ectocarpus siliculosus | reverse complement strand
GTTTGCCCGGTTTTTTCCCCCCCCCCCTAAAAGGGGTTTTTTGGGGGGTTTTAAATTTGGGGTGTCCCCGGGGGAAACCTTCCCCTCCCCCCCCCCGTTGTTCCCAAAAATCCCTTTTTCCCGTTCCTGATTTTCCCCCCGTTGGTCCCCCCCCCCCCCCCCCCCTTCCCGGAATTCGCCCCCCCCCCCCCCGAAGGAGGAGGAGTCGTCGAGCCCCGCCGTGATGTCACCGGCGGCGATGTCGTCCGCCCCGTCCGCGATCTCCGCCGTGTCCGCCTCGGAGATGTTGCCGTCCTTGTCCTGGTTCGTGGCAGCCACGGGGAGGGTCAGCGTTAGGGTGAGGGTAAAGGTTGGGGTTGGGATAGAATATTCAACAAAGAATCTGAGTGTATACTACGGCCGGGTTTTGATGACTCGTCTCTCTAGACATTGATTCGGGTTGGGGTTAGGGTCGGGGTTGGCTAGGGGGAAGTATTGATCGGTATATTCTTTGTTGATTACCAAACTTGACGTGTTACTACGCCCGGGTTTGATGACTCGTACCTCCAAGCATGAACAGTTCTATTTAGTTGGGCGCGGGGGGCGGGCTGGTTATTGCAGCCTTCTGTGCGTGCGGCCGGGTTTTGAGAGCTCGTCTCTCGAACTGCGAGCAGTGCAAGTCCGGGGGGTGCACGAATGATCGCGGATGCAGAGAAAGGCTTCGGCCAGGAGGGCCGAGGTCGCTGGAAACAGAGTACCTGTGACACTACCGCTGTACCATCGTCACAGTGCCACCAAGAAGCCAAGAAGACACAATGGATGAGGCACACACAGCCTCCCTACCAAAACACGCCTCCGCCGCTTCCTGCTGCTGCACCATCGCCACTACCACGAAGAAGCCAAGAAGACACAACGGACGAGATACACAACCTCCCTACCAAAACGCACCTCCGCCGCTTCCTCGTCGAAGAGATGCTTGGAAGATCCCTTCCCTCTTCTCCCCGCTTGCCTGTCCGCCGGCTCTTCGCCAGCATCCTTAAGGTACTGAGGGGGACAAATTGACAAGAAGGGGGGGGGGGGCGGGACTCGTGAGTGTTCGAGACCGCGGCGTCTGTTGCTATTCCTCTAGTACACCGCACCGACCTCCAGGCGTGAAAAACGGGGACTCGGGAGCAATGCCTCCCCTTTCCAATCTGCCTTGCTCCGCTCCGAGAGTATACTGGTGTGGTTGATTCCGCTCTGCTCTCTTTCTCGACCATTTTTTTCCATCGACGAAAAACCCGTTACAATACCACATCGAACTGACGACAAAAAACGAAAAGCGAAGGATGAACAAGCACCTCCGTGGCGCTGTTGCCACAGCTCTTCTCGGTAGGCTTGGCGGCTGCCGTTACGGGGTCGTAGCTGAGGGTGCAAACGCCTCCGCCGATCGACAACGCCGCCACGGTCGACTTGTCCAGCCACTGCAGAGAACCAAGACATCGACCAGCGCAGAGACGTTGTGTGGTGGTGGTTGGGGAGGTTGACGGGTGGTGAGCCCCGAAAAATGCCATCAGAGGTAATGTGAAGTGTGCATGTTCCCCGTAGTGTGCCTTTTAAGCCTGGACGTTGAGGCACTTCGGGGGTTCCGCACATCACACAGGAGGGGGGGGGTGTAGTGCACAGCGAGGGTTCACTAACAGAGAGAAAAAGACACGGACGACGGCGATGGAAGTCCACTAAGACACAAGCGAGGTTCCTCTAGACAGGAGGAGTTCAACGGGGAGTGAGAGGCGGACGCGGGGATGGGGGAGGCAAAGCGAGACGCTGCTGTCGGCGAGCGAAGCAAAAGCGAAGCGAGTACAGGGCAGACACGTAGGAACAGGGGACGACCAACACGATCGAAACAACACAGACATAAAGACTGTGGTAGAAAAACACCGATGTCGAACGAAACAACGCAGACATTAAAGGAAAAATTAAACAACGCGGTGGAGAGACATCTCTCGAGAAGGAGAGAGAGCAACAACGGCAACGGCGACAGCAGCAACGACATCAACAGAAGCCACAACAGAATTCTTGTCGACCCAACAACCGCAAGACGAAGAACAATACCAACATCGATAGCAGAGAACGCCCCCGCGCCTTGGGCCCCACCCACCTTAAGGTGTCGCCAGTTCTCCTGGTCGGTGTTGACGAAGGTCTTCACGGCAAGCTTGTCCTCCACGTTCCACACCACCACGCGACTGGATAACATCCGATCAAGGGTTGGGATTTAGACGGAAAAACAGACTTAAAAAAAGCGGCGGCGGTGGAGACAATTCGGGGCTGTCTGTCTCAATTGGTTGCAGATGCGTTTGAAGTCGCTCAGGATTATCTCCGGCCGCGTGTTGTGGCTGACGCGCTCTAAGCCCTCGAGAACCAACACACCCTCTGCCTCCTGGTAGGCAGAGCTCTGCCGCCATGGCAGGAAGAGCGCCAACAGCAGTGGCACCACACACTTTCCCCTTGCTGCAGAACGGGCGCCTGAAACGTGTTCCTGAAACCCGCTTACAACCAACCGTTCGCGCGACTACACCAGAGACAACAACACAGGAATACCTGTCGTCAATCCCGACGACACGGAAACACAATAGTCACAAAAAACCACCTCGACGTGTTAACAAAAAAGGCGGTACAACTACGCAGTTGTTCTCGGTATTCGGACTTTTGCCCCGAACAGGAACAAAAAAACACCCCGACGGATAACCAAAAAGAGCGGCACAACTGCCGGCCGTTTTCCGTTTTCCCTTACCCGTCGAGGGCGGCGGTGGCGAGGTGCTGCCCGCCGTCCGGGCTGAAGGCGGCGATGGTGATCTCCTTGGTGTGCCCCCCGTCTTCGGCGTTCTCGGGGACGATGATCGACCTGCCCGTCGTTCGCGTCCGTTTGGGTGCGGTTGGTCGTTGGTTGATGTTGTTGGTTGTGCTGTTGTTGTTGTTGTTGTTTGTTGTTTGTTGTTGTCATTGTTTTTTTGGTGTTGGTAGTGGTGTCGGAGTTGCGACTGCTGGTGGTGTTCTCGTTGGTGGTGTCGTTGCCGGTGTTGCTAATGCTGGTGTTGTGCTACCGCTCATCATCAAGCCGGTCGTCCCCCAAACAGGAAACTACAGATTGATTCTCAGACTGCTCCATCCCACCAGTCCTGCACGAAAACACCAGTGGCATCCAAGAAGAAAAAGTAGAAACACCTGCTTCTGTTCGAAACCAAGCTCGAGGGCAATGCTCACCGTTTCCACGAGTCTCGCATGAGCATCAGGGGGTCCGCGGCGCCCGTGACGCTCAAGCTCTTCCCCTGCACAAATGAATGCCATTCCAGGCCAAAAAACAAAGAAAATCCAGAACAGGAAAATTAAACACGGACGATCCAATATCGAATTAGGGTTGTTGCTGGTGTTGGTCTTCACATTAAAAACCTTTCCGGTTCTAATTAACTAAAGCAACGCCTGCCGTGGGTGAAACGGGTCATTGTGCATGGGGACATATCTCGGAAATCCAGCAAGCACACCTCTCGGGAAATACCACGCAACCAACCCCGCAATCACAACAACAATATCAGCAGCAACAACAACAACATCATCATCATCATCATCATCAACAACAACAACCACAACAATAGCAGCACCAACAACAACAACATGATCTTCTCAGATGAGCCTCGCTCACGTCTGGGTGCCAAGCGACCTTGCCGAGGTGCTCGAACTCCGCCGATCCCCCGATCGCCTCCTTGACGAAGTAGCTCTCCGACATAACCACCTCCGTGCTCAGATCATCCAGGGACGGGTCGACTCTCCACACCTTCACAGTCCCGTCGAAGCCTGCCGAGCCCATTGCCACGGGCGGAGAGAAAAAATGAAAAAACACACACACATATATGCTTACCATCGTGTGTAGGGGGGTACGAAGGACGGGATTAGACGAGACGGGGGTGGTGGATGTTCTAAGCATGTGTGTATCCCGCGAGTACACCCTCCTCGACTTCCGTTCCTCCGTCGACTGCTATGTCGCCCATGGTACCGTTGAAGTTGGTAGGTGTTGTTGCCTTTGACCATAAGAACCGCCTAGCTCTGCCTAGTCTGACGCGTACGGCCTTCCGTGGTCATAGGCAAACTACCGGACGTTATGTTGTACGTGTAGTGTGAATCGAACGGACGCGGAGAGAAATACGCCAGAGAGAAGCCCGGCAAAGAACGGTAGACGTCGCATGTTGCGCGACCAATGGTGTAGTGCAAAACAGAAAAAAAACTTCGAAGTACTTGTACTTGCGTGGGGACAACAGCAAAGGGCAACAGAAAACAACGCCAGTAGATTAGTACCCGAGGCAGCAAGGAAGTCCCCCCGAGGGTCCCAGTCGACGCTTTTCACGCCCCCGCTCATGTCGGTGAGGGTAAGAACCTTGCTGTTGTTGCTCCTCCTGACAACTCGGATGCCCGGCTCCTCGCTGCACGCGGCACTGCAGAGTAGTAGGGGGTAGGGGGGGGCATTGGAGGCTCGGGTAGGTGGGTGAAAGGGTCATGAAAGCAGTCGTCAGCAAGCAAGGCCGTGTACCACACACAATGCACGACAACGGCTCGACACAGACAGGGAGAAGGCTCACATCACGTCCCCGTCCTTCATGCCGTAGGCCAGGCCGAGCACCGGGGCCGTGAACCTCGTGAGCATCGACTTGAAGTCCAGCTTTGGAAGCCCGTGCAGCTTGACGTCCCCGTTCCTGAGGCCCACAGCCAGCTCGTCGCCGGCAGGGCTGACGGCCACGGCGGTGACCGCGAGGCCCTCGTCCCCCTCGTCATTGACGTCGAGGTTGAGCTCTGCGACGGCGTCCTGGATGCTCGAGCTCTTCGGGTCGAACACCTGTTGGTTGTGGTTATTCTTGTTGTGTGAATCAATATCTTAGGTGTGCTGAGCTACATTACGGTGTGTACGGCGAGCGAGGATGGCTGACGATCTTTCAAATTGAGCATGAGCTTTCGAAACAGGTCCAGAATCCATTGCGATGAACGCGAGTATCGCAAGGAGGCCAGTCCCCCCCCCCACACGCATGAGTGCACCGACGTCTTTTTCGATGGGTCAGCAGTCGGCAAGCGCGGTCGATCCCAATCACATCAGTGCCTCACATGTGGTTACATGGATTCGGAGAGGTTACCCTGTAGGCAACAGGTGTCAGCTCAAGTTGTCAGCGCACTGACTACGTCGGTCCAAGGGAAAGACCCTCTGACCTAAGGAAATAAAGGCTTTTGGGGATTGATTCTGTTTCCATGGGTCTAGGCTCACCTCCCATACGCAGGGGTTCAACAAAAAAAATAAGAATATTTTCGCGCGAAGCGCGAAAAGAAGGAGCGGAGAGAGACATCAAAGCAAGCGAAGATAGATATGGATGCAGCCTATGCCACCGCAGAGGTCACAAGTGCACACGTTCACACCTCGCCCGACACCACCAGTCAGTCAGTAGATGACTGAGAGCGCTGTTTAGCTCTGATAATCATCAGCCACATGTAGCTGCAGCAGCAGCTGCTGCTGCTGTTGCTGCTGCCGTGCAGGATGGGTGTGCTCTTGCTTTCCTCGCTTTCGCTGCTAACAGCGGGCAACGGGCTCTAAAAATCGCCCCCGATGCCTCCTACGATGTGTATATTTGGCCACAGCGTTGCGTGCGTCTCACTTGTCTCTGTTTCGGGGGTGCTTCTGTGGTGGAAGCAAAGATCGGCCTGCAGACGAAGACAGACCGCAGACAAATTTGACTTGTGTGCACTCGCATGCTCCCTCGCTTACGCTGCTAGCAGCAGGCCTCTGGGTCTCAAAATAGCTTCCAACGCCAGCCATGATGTTTGCCTTTGGCCGGCCTTGGCCTACAGCAGTGTGTCCGTCTCGTTGTGTCTGTTGTGGGGATGCGTCTGTGTGGGAAGCCCCAAAGACCGGTAGGGTGAGTATGATGCAGGCAGACCGTATGTTTGACATCTGCGTCGTCACTCGCTTGTGCTGCCGACAGCAGGCAACGGGCTGTAAAAGTCACACCCAACGCCTCCTATGATGTATGCCTTGGCTGCCTTTGGCCTACAGCAGTCCGTATCCTGCTGTGCTGGTTGTCTCGTCTGTTGTCTTCGTGGTGTGTGTGGTGCTGCTGTGCAAGAGGATTTCGGGAATTCTCCCGAGAGCGTCCTGCCCATTGCCCAATCATCTGTCTTACAAAATCGACGGGTGATTGGTGGGAGATGGGTATCTGCCCGGCTCTACCCCTCAAAAACATAGATGATTGTTGGAAGTTCTTCCATGTCTTACAAAAAGATTCCCCTGTGTATGGGTGCTCTGCCCTTGCCCTTCTAACCTCTAACGTAAACGCACGGGTAAGGTCCGGAGAAACGCCTCCAGCCCAGAAGGTGGGCGTTGTTTTTTTCAGTTTTTTTTTTGAAAATTGCACGAAAGAGGGTCGGCAGGGATTCGTTTTGCAACCGATCAAGAGAGCAGCATGGGGGGGTATTACGGGGAACAATGCACTACCCAGTTTATCAAGTCACCGTGACGTCCTCGAAAGTGACGCTGCTCAGCCAAATCTGCAAGGAAGCAGCATGCCACACACGCCTTACTGCGCGACGCTGGGGGCACTCTGGTGCTCCTTGGGGTGTTTGAGATTTCAAAAATTGCCTCGTGCATGGTTGCCAACTGAGATAGGGAAGGAGAATCGTAAACCGCTTCACCACCACCAGGCTTTGCTCCTACCTTGACCATGCCTTCCGCCCCACCGGCGAATATCCTCAAGCCATCGCTTGTCGTGGCTGCATCCATGTCGCACATGCCAGGCCCACAAGCAAACCATGCCTTCACTCCCTCGGGCTCCGACATACTAATGCGTAGACTTCCTGCCCCTCTCTGTCTTTCGCTGGCGACGAGAGAGCAGTATCACCACTTCTGTGGCAGAGATTATGGTGTACGTGACACGGCGTGCAGCGTAGGTGTCGTGACTTTGCTTTGCCAGCGTAGCCCAAGATGGAACAGGGAGAGAGAGAAACAGATGTGTGCGTAATCAGCGCGCTGCAGCGCGGGAGTTTTTTTTGAAAATATGCGGCGCAATTAACGTCCGGTGCGGGAACATCTGATTGGTCAAGACCTCTCAGCCTGTCAGCGAGAAAAAGAAGGGCACGAGCAAGCACGAGCACCAGGGGCTGCCCACATGTATACACACTAAGCGTGCGATCGCCGGGCCTAATCTCATGGTAGCCACGAGAGAGAGGGCGCGCCCATCGGGTCCTCGGTCAAGGGTGACTGCAGGCTCAGCCTCCAGCAGT
The DNA here is from genome assembly GCA_000310025.1 of Ectocarpus siliculosus. Classification (NCBI taxonomy): domain Eukaryota; class Phaeophyceae; order Ectocarpales; family Ectocarpaceae; genus Ectocarpus; species Ectocarpus siliculosus. Next base: position 23,665 of record FN649731.1, on the reverse strand, counting down.
GACGGGGAGGGATCTTCAGCAACCACTTGGAACAGCGACACGACCTCAGAGCGAGGTAACAATGCATCTCTATCGACTGCTTGTGCCTACGAGAGAAGGCTTCGAAACTTCTACTGGTGTACTTGGCGCCATCTCCTTGCTGATCGAAAGCCTTAGTATACACCTCGTGTTCAACTTTTTGTCGGCCGTCCGGTTTTTCAAATATCACCGGACTCGTTTTGTGCAGCAGTGCGCCGAGAAGCCACCCGACCCGCTTTTGTGCACCCCAAGGCACCGACGCCCAGGGGTACACCAAGGCACGTGTTGACTGCTGTCGTGCGACTGTTCGGCTAATTTATTTCGTTGTATTGGACGTCCCGGCCGGCGTTTCGTGTTGCCCTGGCGAGGAGTGGGCGAGGTAGTTTGGCACCATCCTCCTTCTATATATCTCTGCTGGAACAGTACTTTGTCGATGCTTGCCTGCAGTACAGCAGTGTGTACATTTATCTACAGCTACAAAACCAGCTGCTCCGCTGTCTCTGTCATTTGCTCTTGCCAAATGAAGGAGCGTGGGTCAGAATTGACACATACCCAAATCGCACCACGACAGGATCACACTTGCAGCTGACTTGTCTATGTAGAGGGGCTGCATGTAGTAGACGGGGTCAGCATGGAGGGCACCTCACACCTCACGCCCCAGTTATGCCGCCGATGGTACAACCAACATCGTGACAGTTTTTTTTCGCGCAATGTTCCAAGATAAAATATTTACTACGCTGTAGTGCGGAAAGAGCGGAGTAACAGCCGTGACGGAATCGTCGTGTGTACGTATGTGCGTATCGTATGTATGCGTGCTTTCGTTCGTGCTTAGTTTTATCTGGTTTTCCTCAGTGCCTCGTGCATGGACAGGCCTCTCTCTTGTTTGATGCCTCCAGTTCTTCCACACCCTGACTCTCGCTGAGGAAAAATCATCCTCGAAGAATCTGGCCTGGTGTCATGGTCTGTACAGTACTCCGTACCACGCTGAGGGTGTGCGCCAACGCGCCAACACAAACGTTCGGGACACGAATGCATAGCCCCCACCGGGGAACTTTCCAAAAAAAGTTTCCACGAATCACCGAAACAAGCATCAACCATTCGATGAGCGTTGGCGGCCTTCGGGCGTTCGGATTCGACAATCCTGCAACGCGTACAGCACAGAATTCTTATTTTTACTCGACTTTGTATGTGTTAATTCCACTCTGTGTCTCTCCCTCTGCTTCCGACGCATTCGCAAGCAACAGGCGGCCTAGATAGCAGTAGCAGCCTTAAGGGCGGCGGCGGCGACAGCAGCGACGGCAGCAGCATCGGACCGAAAAGCGTGGTGATGACCCGCAAGAGGCGATTGCTGCAGGAGACGGAAGCGAGGATTGCGGTCGGGGTTGTCCCGTACTGGGAAGGCGGTGTCGACCTGGGAGGGGATATCGACCAAGAAAAGAAAGGGACACCGAGGCGATCTCGCCGAGGTGCGTCGTTTTTTCTTTTTTTTTTTTTTCTGGCGATTTTTGCTTCCAGCACCCGTTTGTTGGTCGCCGCTAGTTTAGTCTGGTGCTTCTTGTTGGCCACGCTCGTGGTGGACCCGGCTCGTGGTGAGAAAACAAGAAATGCTCTGCGGAATGTATGAAAGAGGGAGGGGAGGTGGAGAGAGAGAGAGAGAGAGAGAGAGAGAGAGAGAGAGAGAGAGAGAGAGAGAGAATCGCGGCTTTGTTCTTTTGCGTTGGCCGAATTAGCGCAGAGCTCATCCCGCCACTATCCGTGCCCAAGAAGACTTGCTGAAGCTCGCATGTCTCTTCCGCAGCAGGCTGTCAGTCTCATTGCAATACCATGTTTCGCGTAACCTCTTCCTAGGCCATTGATTGTTCACAGAACATCTTGTCCTCTTTCTGCACGACCCGTCCTTTTCCGTAGGCAAGGCACGCCGCAAGCAGCAAGACCCGGCGCCTATCGAGCAACCGAAAATGGGCGTCAATCTCCCGCCAATGGTCAGCACGAGAGAGGGGAAGCTTCTGAGCGTCGAGGTGCATGCACGATAATATCCGCAGACGCATTCGCCCTGGGTGCTTGTATGACGTTTTCGATTTCGTTGTTCGGCAGCAGCGTTGGTAACATGCTGTCATTTTTCTCGTTTGGTCTCTCGTCGTTGAACAGCGTATGCGCTCTCTGTATTTTTGTACTTCGAAGTAGTAGAGTAGAGTTGATAGCGTGTGACAACGATGGGGGTAGCACCGGAGATACGTTGGCGGATCAGCCCCCCCCCTCGATCCGCTGTCGCGGTCTTGCACAGGGGCAGGTAGAGCATTGCGCCATGTTTCGAGACGTTCTCGAGACTCGATTATCAACGCTATGATGAACCCGATGCGCTCGCTGCTGTTGTGCAGCACCAGTGGTAGCAATGCTCTCACGACACCTAGGCCCAGAGGAGTTAGGCCTCCAACTCCCGTCCTTGGCTTCTGCTGTTGAGGCAGTCCTCATCGGAACTTCGTGCTGTCTCGCAAGGAGGACCGGCTTTCGATTTCCCTGCGGAAATAATATATTGTGGAATGCCCAACAGACTGAACTTCCAAAATGAGTGAAAATTTTGCATACTGGGAATTTTCCCCTTCCCCGCCCCCCCCGGTGTTTGCCATCGGGGTTTGGGTTTTCGTCGCTTGGCAACGACGTTGTAAAACAAGCCCCCCACTCGGTGTTTGCCATCGGGATTGGGTTTTCGTCGCTTGGCAACGACGTTGTAAAACAAGCCAACTCACTTCGTGAACTCGGCAACCAGGTTACCGTTTTTTTTTTTTTTTACCTCGTTTTTTTTTTTTTGGCGGTAACCATAATGGTGGTCGAGTAGATTATGTTGTGCGGGGTCGAGAACCCTTACTCCGCCCAACGGGGGATGATCGCACCACGTTGTGTTAAAATGGTCAAGCTTCCTCGAGGCAGTTACACAGTGCTTACAACTGTCTCTGGAAGTGAAAGCACCAGAAAATAAATTAAGTCATACGTAGCTGTCATCCGTACGCAAGGAAGTAAGCACAAGATGCCGAACACCCTTAGCAGGATGCAGCTCACCCTTCATGCGACTCGCCAAATACCTCACGGCGCTTCGCGCTTGGTGATGTGAGAGCCTGGTCCGGTGAGAACCCGGCGTGCTCCGTCCCGGCTTTGTAGGGATGCGAGGTCAATGGTCAAACGACTACGGCATGCACGACTATGAGTACACCCCCCCCCCCCCCCCCTACCCCCACGGCGTGCGAAGGTGTTCGGTATCGGTGTTTTGGACCACCTGCGACGGGAAGACAGGGGTGCGCGCGTGGGGCACTGCTCCAGCGGCTACGTGTGCGGGTGAGGACCCTGGATCTGCTCGTGAAACGTGCTGTAGGGATGAAGTCCATGTTCACATGTCGTGTCTCTCAAGGGTTCCATATGATACACAAACTTCCATACGGAAGGAGGGCTGCAAACTCCATACATTAAGGCCTCTTTCAAATGGCGGATACGGTCAGCAAGCAGTCGCACAATTTTCGCGCTTGTTTTACTCGTCGTTGCCCATGCACGGTTCCGTTAGCCGATTCGCTCTTTTGCTCGCGTCCGCCTGACCCGGCTCTGTTTTGGCCTCATCTCAACAACACTCTCGGCTACACGCTCAACCCCTTCTTCCGTCTCTTTTAGGAGCCCCGTTCCGCGAGGCAAGGAGGGCAACCGGTGGTGCCAGACGCCGGTGCGGGGGTCGCTAGAGAGCAGGATGGCGTGCATGCACCACTCGCACCGCCGGAGGGCGGGAGGCACGGGCCCGTCCAAGGAGCAGTTGCGGTACATGATGCTTGCAGGTGACTCGAGCAGAGGACCCTGATACTCTGGTGGAGATCCCGCGGGCGGTACTACTTTGCATCACTGGCTCGAGTTGAACCGGATTTCTGCTATTCTTGTGTATGAACCCAATTCCGAGCGCATTTCTGAATCGTGAAGTTGGTCCCTTCTCCATGAAATGTGGAAATCGTCTCGTTGCTAGAGTAGGGACGATGCTCCATTGCACGAAGACGAGAGGCCTCTGTCTCACCAGCAAAACAAGCAACAAATGAGCACTCCCGGTTTGCTCTCAACGTTCCGTCGTCGCCGCCGCCGCTCCGACCGATCCATGGGATGCTGCCACGAACGCAATATCCATGTACCGATGGGTGTCAGACGATTTTTACGACCGGCAGTCGGGGGACATCTGCTGGCAGCGTGTCGTGTCCTACCTCAGGGCGCGGAAGTGTCCTCGCGAGTTAGCCCAGCGCCGGCAGGTGCGTTGCTTTCGTCGCGTGGGTATCGGCGAGGCCTCTCGCAGTACCACAGCTACAGCAGCATTGATGACGGGGGCTTCTCTTTCTTCGTGCTTCGGCTCCCCCGCGGCGCAAGAGCGGTGTTCATGATACGTTTGCGCAACACGGAAGAGCGTGCAACGAGTGAAGGAGGCCGCACGGGGACGATTCCCCTACTCCCCACACCCAGAAACTTACCTGAGAGCCCCACCCTACAAAACCGCCGTCGCTGGTACTACGCACGGGTGCTTAGATCGCCGATTTTCCATGCGTGCCGGTTTCCCCCACCGGCCTGGTGAATGGTCCCCTGAAGAGGTTGATATGATGGGCAGAAAGGACTAACGCAAGCTGTTTTGGATAGGAGGGTGCTGAAGTGGGATTTGGTGGCGTTTTTCTCGGCATTCTTTAGCCGTAGATCCATCATGATATACCTACAAAAGCGGCTGCGCTACAATATGTAGCGCTGCGTTATGGTGAGCGAGCTCATGATTTCGAGGCTTGAAGCAATATCCTAAAGAAATAATGGTGCCGCAGAGTGTCGAGATCGATGAACTTCTGGACACCTCTCCCCCTTCGAGTTGCGTCCTGCCGTCACTCTACCCCGAATCCTTGGATCGATGAACACGAACCACGCCGTCCCGAAACATCCATGATATTGACGTATCCGTCGAAAATGGTGCAACAGGTGCTGACCGCGGGCGGCCGTGCCGTGGCGGTCGCCGACACCAAGATAGTCCTCCACGGGTTCGTGCAGTGCCTCTTCTTCTGGCTGGCAGCTTGCCGCCTGACGCGCCGCGGGTGAGTGCTACCCCCCCGGCAAGAGCTGCTCGTTTTTGCGCTCGGCCTTGTTGCTTCCTACCACGTTGTAGACATATTGCCCCCCCCCGCGAGCGCACTAACCTGTAGGCAATGTCAGTGCATCCCAAAGGGGGCTGGCGTACATCACACCGGCGTGATTACCATTGCTGTGGAGATCCCCCCCCCCCCCTGCGAGGTCTATGGTCTACCGACTACGGCGTGCGTTTACATGAGTACAACTCCATTTTGATGTGCACCCCGACTCTTATCCACCGTCCTCGCAGGTATGAGTTCACGATGGTGGCCCACGCATCCAAGAGCGACTTCAAGGAGTTCCTCTCGCGGCTCCGAAGGAAGGCCGCCTGGCCACCACCCTCCCCGGCGTCCTCGCCCTTTGTGTGCATGGACGACAAGAGGTCCGGGAAGCGGCAGCGGCAGATGCAGCACCCCTCCTACTACGCCAGCGGATATGACCAGGTCTGCGGGATGTTCTGACAGACGTCCTGCTGCTGTGCACTGCGTGCACGGCTTCGGACTCCTCGCAATAGAGGCAGCCCGATCTTCGCAATAGAAGCCCGATCTTCGATAAAGACGCCCGATGTCTCGGGTTTGAGCGATCGTGATCGCTGAGAGTGCACGAAGCGTTCTGCGTTTACCTGCGAATCACACCACTTGTACCCGCGTGGACGAAAATAACCATGGAGGGAAACCCGGATAAGTCAACGATATCCACCGAACGTGGCGCCTAAAACAGCGAATTTGAATGTTTTTTTTTAGTATCATGTTCGACGATTTATTGATGCGAGTGGTTGTTGTCATGGCTGATGCCGGCCAGTCGAAGGACTCTAGGCCAATAGGCGCTCTTCCGCTAGGCTTATCAGCCCCAAGACAATCGTCGTGTGCTTCTACTTGGACCTCGTTCCGACGGGCCACAGAAAAATTGGTGGAGGTCTCGGAAGGGGGAGGGGGGCATACGTAGGGGTGGTGGGAGTCGATTCGAGCGGTAGGTGATACTGGTGTTTCGGGAAAATCATTAAGAACATTTAAGAAGCGACGGCGGCAGATGTGTGTGGACAGTGGACCGCAAAGCGGCGAGGTTTATGTAACCTGACCTGTTTTCTCCCCTGCTAGACGCGAAGTTTGTTTCCAGCACCCGATGTGAGGAACGAAGGATGACAGTATTTTGGGGGGGCTCCGCTGAGTCGCATGAAGTGGTGGTAGAGGTCGCCATCGCAGCGGGCCTCCCGAACAGGAACACCTACGCCTGCTTGCACAGGTAGAAGTGGTGCGGACCGTGACAGGGCAGTGGCGGCCAAAATTTAAGGAGCTCGAGCACAAATTGAGCGAATACAATCAAAACTTAGGTCGGCGGCGTGTGATGTTGGTGCACGCGGCTGCACTGAAGCAGCAGCAGTCTCTTGTTGGTATGATCTGCAGTGATCGCCATCCTTGCAGCACGGCAGCAATGTATTATTCAATCGAACCGCGACTTGTTGAGCGGTGTCGGGGAGGCGTCGCTGGTCCTTGAAGGCGGCTTTGTCGAGAAAGCACGTTGAGAACCACGTCCGGGCGATGTAGAGTTGGGTCTTCCTCGCATCAAGGGTCGAGCGTCGATTGGGCGGTGTCGTCGCCACTGGATAGAAGTTGATGCCGGGCCGCGAGCCAACGCCACCACGTACCACATGTGTTTTTCGTTCGACGGTTTCACATCTTGAGTATTTAGGGATGCAGACTTTGTGACACATGCGCGACGACAGTCTGCATGTAGGTCTAGATGTGCTGAGGTGACAATACTGGGAGGTCGGCAGATTTGATCTCTCGGGGGTGGTCGGTAATAGTTTACTTCGCAAAAGGAGAGGCTGGCGGGAGACGAGGACCCAACACGGCCTTCTGTTGTGTTTCGGTGTGCGATAGGGCGACCTGGGCCATTTAGCCTTGAATGGACAGTCCAAGATGTCTGTCTTGAGCACAAGACTTGGTGTACCGTGTTAACTAGTGGATGGATATCATACGGTGGTTGACGTACTCGATGGTGGTGTGCGTATCGCAAGTGAGGTTTACCATGATTGGGACGCCTCTCCAACCAGCTGAAGAAGTTCGACAGTTATCATTCGGGCATCTTATGATTCATGCATGCAACAGTTGATAATTTCGTACAGAACGGCATGGCGCAGAAGAAGGTGATGCGCAGCAATACACGCAAGACAGTACCACATCTTGGAGGGTATCAGCATGATGGTGTCACCAAATTCGTTTGGAATACAAACCTCACGGCAAAAGCTATTGAGTTGGGTAGACAAAAGCCAGCCGTTTGCTCACCCCGAGGCTCAATCCGAAGGGGTATCTTTCGTCACACTTGCACGAGCAAAGTTGGTTCACGACTGCAACTGACACGTCATTGCTCGTTGCGGCCGAGAAAAAATGGAACCGAATGTGTTGTAGTTGAAAGGCCTCTTTGTGTCCCGTAGTGGCGGGATCAACCCTTCCTTGTTGTGTGAGTCGGCGTTTCTCTAAACGATATTGGCGAAGAGGTTGAACTAGCAACTAGGCCATTTTTTGGTGTAAGTACACAACGAGCTGACAGTAAGCGGACTTTGCGGAAGGCTGTCAGCCGCAGATTGTTGGCTGCTGTTGTGTTTGTGGTGGTAGAGGCCACCGCTCATCCTGTCGATACGCAAGGCCGAGAAAATGAAACAAACCAACATAAGCACAACGCCTATCAAGAATATCTAGTGTTCTCGCATGATTCCGTCCTTCCTTCCGGTGTATTTCACCTCAGGATTTTGCAACGGTTATCGTGCACTTTCCTCCCCAGGTGGGGAGGCAAAGTTCAAGGCACTGGCGATACCTATTTCCTTGCGTCATTCTTTAACAAAGCAACACTGCATACTGGTACATGGATTATCGTCCACGCACACATGGATATATTTGTGCTTCGTTCATCGGAATACTCCACGTTAGGTCAGGTCCTGGCCACACTACAGAGAGAGGTGCATAAAGAGCTGAACGCGCTGCTTCTTCTCATGCGGGCTCAGAAAATAGCTACCGGAAAGACGCACCAGACGTCATCGAAGCCGCGGCGGGAATGCGGCCACGAAGAGGTGGTAGCCAAGATGTGATGAAGCGGAAACGTCTTCCAGGGAGATCACGGAGCGAACTTCTGACGCGACGTTAGCGGGAGGCGCACCACGGAGCATTATGGAGGGCCAAATGCCATCCGTGGTGCGTTGGGTGACCGGCCGAAAATCGGCAATGAGGCCCGGCTTGATGGACTCCTCCACCGTCAGCGCCATATCCAAAGGGAGATGCACGAGGCTTCCCGGGCTTGACACTCGACCACTTAACGATACACCCGCGATTAACTAGGGACAGGATCGGTGTCGACGAAACTGGTGACCGCTGGGAGGCTGTGTGGTTGCTAGTGGAACCGTCCCCGGAATCAGGTTGACCTTGTGCGAAAGGAAAGTCGGGCGATGTCCCACCGCACTCGTCAAAGATCAAGTCGTACAGATCGATGACCTGATGCCATCTTGCGGATGATCCTGAAGGGTGATGTTTCTGCCAGAAGCGACTGTTTTTCGCGGAAACACCTGCATGAGTGTACCCCCGCCGACACCGACACCCCATTCTAGAGAGTGCCGCGGAAATAGACACCAAAGACTAGACGTTGCGCTCAATTGTCCCGGGTGGGACCCTGATGTCGGCGAATCGGACTACCAGCCCCGTCATACTTTTCGATTCACCAAGTCGTATGTTACACACCGAACCTTCAATCGACCATGTGCCTGTTGTACCTGGTGATTCGCCACCCGCAACATAAAGCATCTTCGGGCTATAGCACATCGGGCATTGATTGGCAGTCAAAGTCTCGTACAGGATTTGCATGGCCTTTGGCAACATATATCTTGTCCTCAAATTCTACAAAAACGTTTCGTTCGGGGTAGGATTGACATTGTTCAACATGCGCCGCCGCGAAATCCCTTTCTCGTCGCTTGAGCACCCATCCCCGTAATGTCAAAGAGATTAATTTAACCTTCAACGCTCTCATTCCGAAAATGGGTCGGTTCAATTGGCGTTAGTGGTCACTTACATTGACAATGGTTCCTCGGTTGGGCGGCGGGGGGGTGGGGGGGTGCGCACTCTTATGCTTCGCATGCCTTAGCGGTTAGACCATTGACCACGCATCCTCGAGAGGACGGAGCATTGTTCCCACAGAACCGATCACCGATGGCCAACCGTTCCTTCCTACTTTGCCAAAGGTGGCTCAAAAGTGTCTTCCCTAGTCCATCTATCTTTCCGATATCACTTCCCGCCTTTTCAACCACTTCCTATGCCCCAGTACAGCTACCATCTTCTCCCGGCTATGCCATGCCTCAAACATCTCCCTGTATCTTTCTTCTGCTTTTCCCAGCTCAGTCATGTACACTTCTCGCTCCTTCTTGTACAACCGACATTCCGCAACGACATGAACACGATCTCCGCACTGGGAGGCGCAATCACATTTGAATTTGTCGTCTTCATCGTCTACCTTCCGAAATCATCGTCTACGCTCTCGAAGACCAATGTCCCCGGTCCCGAATTTGACCTTCAGCTTTGTCCCTGCAACGGAGGGGACAGAAAAAAAATTCTCCTGTCGTACGAAACGTGTTATCTCCGAAAATCAGAAGATCTTCGTGAACAATCAGGGGATGCATATTTTTCGTCCCCTCCCGGGGATGGTTCTGAACATCCCCGGGACAATACATATAAATACCATGCAGTACAATTATTTGGCATGAGAATATCTAAAAATCCAACAAAGCGCGGGCTGCGCCCGTGGCTAAGGAGTGAAGTGGTCGCCACGCAGGTCGGAATTGAGGGTTCGAGCCCCCGTCGTGTCGAACAAAACACAAAAGCAACGAAAAAACGGGGTTCAAATCCGTCCGCGAGGTTTTCAAATTCCAATCGTGGAAGGCGCTACGAAGGCAGAGTGTGATGGAAACCACAACCACCCTATATTCTTAGTTGTTTATTCCAGAAACCAGAGCAAAATACTACCCTTTTACTTCTCACTTTCGCCTTTACTCTTAGATCTGTTGTTGGCGTTTGAAGAAAGCGCCCATGTGAGAGTACGCGGCGAATGCATCGCATGGAAAAAAGCAAATAGACATCTCCCGCCTTTTCTTGCGCCCCTTTGCTCCACCCTCGTGGCCCTCCGCGTCTCGGGTTCGTGTGGCTCTGTGTACGGCATGATTGGTTAGTTGGTGCCGTAGCACCAGAAGAAAGAATCAGAGGCGTGGGAGACCCTCACAGGCACCGCAACAATTGCCCGCTTCAGCAAGGCGCAGGTAAGAACAGCGCACGATAGTATACGGTGTGCCAGAGACATGCCGGGCGGCCACGAACATGCCACCGCCGCCACCGGCAAGAGCATCTAGGGACATCTGGCGCAGGCTGCACCATGCCTCAGGCGCGCCGAGTGTCGGAAGCGGTTCTTCCGCCGGTGGTAGGGGCAGCGGCAGCGGCAGAGGTGGAGGACCCAACGGCCCAAGGGTTCCTGATGACGAAGTCGACCGCGGCTAGTACGCTGGTTCTGCGCGGTCTTTAACGAGAATATGGCACAGAACCGCACGAAAACAGGGATATAGACAAAAAAAAAAAAAAATCGGTATGTAAGCAAACATTGTCGGACGGCACGTATAATGATTCCGAGAAGACGACGGTTTGGGGACAACAAAAACTCAACTACGCACGCGCACGCCTACGAAAAACAACAAAAAAGCGCAATCCACCACCTACTTGCGTCTGCGACGGCGTGGGAGACTCGGCCTTCACGGAATTCGGCGCGGTGATGCCCCGGGTGGTGGTTGGTGCAGTGATCAATGTCGTCCGCGGGGAACGAGCCCGGGAGCCCCGACAAGGACCTTGCCGAGCCGAACTCGGAGGCACAACGGGCGTACGAGGACTTCTTCGCCCTCATCCCTTGCTTTTCTTTCATGAGAACAACCATGGAGGCCGGAACAATGGCCCTGTGGTGAGGCGCCAGCATGCCCCTCGCGCGGATGAGGTACGTGCTGCAGTACTTGCTGTAGTCGTCGGAGCCGGAGCCCGGGGTCCCCGACACGGGGTTGGATGAGCCGAACGTGGAGGCACAGGGGTCAGATGATTGTATCCGTTGCATTTTTGCTTTTTATTCAATATGCCACAACAAACACCTTGTTTGCGAACAATGAATACACCACCGCTCAACCATCACTCCTTCTTGCTAGAACCTAGCTGTTTCAAAGAGTCACGGCCTGGTTGTTGACCCGCCTTGTACGCTAGGTTTTGATGGGTCGACGGGTATGTATGATGTGCGGTTGGACAGAGGAGGCTAAAAACGACACGTACACAAATACATAGTAGTTGGCGTAGATTTCGAGGGCGTGCGTGGAGCTGAGACGAATTTCTCACAGGTTTTGCAGAGAGAAATACTGTCGCATTCCGCGTTTCGTCCATCGTTTCTGAGAATCTGGCCTACCCTGGCAACGAACCGCGCTTAAGATTTTCTCACTTGTGCTAACGGCAATTTTGGGTCAGTCGATAGCGCGATTGATGCTAGAACAGGGCACACTACACACACGCACGCACCCGCAGAAGTTCAGGACTGCCTCAAGACACACGCAGGTACCGAGCAGCAGAGCCAGGATGCAGATGATGAACATCCCGATGGCGTTGGTCGAGGCCCCCGACGCGGGGGGGTTCACCAACAGTGGCACGTCCATGTTGCTGATGTGTGAGGAGGACGCGGCGACGAACTCCAGAGTGGAGAAAACCACCTGGTGTCATTGTGCAGTGGTCGCGGTCGCGTCCATTATGTCGAAGAACGATTCGCGTGCAGAATGTCAAGTATTTCAGATTCATTCATGCTTGTTTCGGTGTTGTTTGGATAATGGGGGTGATATTGGTGGTGGTGCATGCACGATGCAAAATAACTCGCCGGCAGTATGCCCCCCGAGTGCTCCATACCCTGCAAAACGAACCATGCATGCTCTCCTCATCAAAAACAAATGTACATCGCCTCTACGTACAGGCAGGCGGTACATGATAAAAAAACTCACCTCGTCCCCAGGAACGCCAAGGCTACTCGATACCTCCATGTAGTTTGCCTGGAAGTGGTTGATGGATTGGACCATCCCCTGGGTTGTGATTCCTGGCACCGTCACAACATACGGCACCTCGGCGGTGGTCAGACGCCTCCGTGAGAGGTACGCGCCCTGCGTGCGGCCCGTCCACGTACGTGTTGAGTGCGGCCCGAAAACGAACACACAAACGACAGCCGGAAACCAAACAGCAAGCAGCGCCCTGTTAGCAGACAACACACCGCCGAAAGTTGTGTACAGCAGTGCGCACACGGGTGTATACGCAGGATGGTACATTGTTTTTGAAGGGATGAAGGAAGGGAAAGCCTCCCCTGCAATACCTGCAACGGGTGCATGCAAGACATGGAAGAGGACATCTGCGGCACCAACACAATCAATTGCAATCGAGATCACCGCGCGAGAAGAAGTCAGCCCTCCGTCCAAAGATGGGACGGCGCTCCACCTGACATATCGGTCTACATCTAAGTCATTCCTTGGTTTATAATAGAAGCCCATGAATGGCTCGGAGGGTGGGGTTATTTTCCCGGGTCCTGTACCTTTACAAATGATAAAATGCATTCAGCACTATATTGCGTGATAATGCTGTATTTCTGCGTTCAGATTCATGCCGAATTGAGCCGAACCCCGACCTCGATCGCCATTTGACTTCTCATGGCGACGCACCTCTGAGGGGTGGACACTTGTGACGTTCCGCCGGTTCGCCAGCATGCTTCTCAGTGATCGTCTCCTGACTTCCGGACAGATGCATTGCACCTGTCCGTGTAATTCGTTGCGGGGTGCGCGCGTACGTGCGCACATGTTTCTTTGGATACGCACCCAACAACGACTTCAAATATGAACAAAATGTTCGTAGATGCCCCGCAAGAGAAAGCAGCTGGTGCCGGAAGCCACAACCCACGGCATATTTAACACCTGTTCTCCGCCTAGGCACAATAAGCCCAAAACCAAGAAAGTGTCCACGCCGCCCTCTGTCTCACACGATAGGGTTGGAGGTCGAAGGCCGCGGCAAGACCCTCCACGCACCCGACCTCGCACTGTGCCAGCGCGGTTTCGCTCACGATGATGAAGCCGCTCACGCTGGGCGCCTGCGCCGATGGCACGGGCGTGGCTTCGGGGACCGGGGTCGGCAGGGGCGCCGCCGTCGTAACGGGGGTTATCGGCGTCCGAGTGGGTACCAGCACCGGTGGCAATACTGGCGCCGGCGTCTTGAAAGTGTCGACCGGGTCCACCGGAGTATTCGCCGGTCGGGCAGTGGGCGGCGCGGCAATGGGCTGGGTCGTCGGTGCGCCTGGGTGGCGAAGGGCGGTGGGGGGGGGGGGGGGGGGGGGGTTATCCAAAACCGGGGCTGCCGAAACCGTTGGACCCTT
>FN649730.1:2229064-2246853 GCA_000310025.1 Ectocarpus siliculosus | reverse complement strand
CGGGAACAGGGTCGTCGTCATGCTCGGCGACTTCCATCAATTGAGGTACGTTTCTTTTAGAGTTGATCCTTCACGAGTAGGTGTCGCGCTTTCATGGGTCTGTCTCTCTCGGATCACTGTCTTCGAAACATAGATTAACATCTCCCGTTTCCTTCTCTTCCTCTCTTTTGTTGTCGTCTTACTTTTCGTTCCAGCCCGGTCAAAGCCAAATCACTCGCGTGTGGTGCCGGAGTCTCCACTCGCCGTCGTGACATGACCGTTACCGAACGGTATGGTGCTGATCTCTTCAGAAGCGCCAACGCTTGTGTCATGCTTGATGAGTCCAACCGTTTCACGCCCATCTACGCGCCCATAATGGAGCGTTGTCTTCGTTCGGAATGCATCTCCGATGACGTCGACCTCATCAACAACCATGTCATGGGCACCAGCCGCAAGGCAGACTCCCTGTTCGACGCGCGCGTCATCGCCTTCCGCAACAAGGTATCATTGTACTACATTCCGTATGATTCTTCTTCTATAACCCTTCTTTTCGCTCCGTTCTACCTCATCCGCTTCCGAAACAAGGTATCTGCCTAGATGCTACTGATTCTTTGCTCCGCCTGATCTACCTGCCATAATATTTCGCCATCCCTTCACTTCCCGCTGCAGGTTAACACCGTCTTGACTGTGCCGATGATGCGGACCTGGTGCAAGGCTAAAGGTACCACTCTCTTCATCGCGGCAGCCCATGACGTATACGTCGGGCACCAACGTCCGGGCGCCACCGCGGAGGTGAGAACATCGCATGTACTCTGCTGTTCAGCTTGAGTCTTGCCCTGGGTTTCCAAACATTCCAAACATAAAGAGTCAAGCATGACTGAGGGCCTTTGCAACTTCCGTACTCGAACAGGTACCACCAACGGACGCTCCATGGCCTGCAGGACTTCGTCGCGAAATAAAGTCGCTCGACGACGGCAAAACAAACGACCTCCCCACCAGCGCATGCCTTGCTATCGGTGCGCCAGTCGTTCTTCACAAAAGCCCACAGTTCGTCCTACTTGGGGTATGTAACAACTCCGACGGCATCATCCGTGGCATTGAGCTTGACCCACGTGAAGGTTACGCCTCCAGTACCGCAGGCTACTCCGTTGTCACCCTTCGGTACGCGCCACTCAGAATCTTCGTTTACATCAAGTCTGCTGATGCCGCCGGCCTGCACTTAGATGGGTTGCAGAGGGGAGTAATTGCCGTGGCACCGGTTGAGCGTAAGTTCACAATTGTCGGCATCAACAAAAGGAAGTTCACCTTCAAACGGCGACAGATACCATTGACGGCCGGATGCTTATCGTCGGTGTACCGCAGCCAGGGCCAAACCATGCCAAAGATCATCCTCGACATTCGCCGCCCTCCGGGACATGCTGTGGACTGCGCCGCCGTCTACGTTGCCCTTTCGCGTGCAACCGGTCTTGGCGATTTGAACCTTCTCTTCCCTGTAACCCTGCAAGATCTCAATCAGCCTCAGAATCCAGACATCGTCGCCATCGTCAACTACCTACACCGTCTGGACGAGACTACTATGGTGCTTTTCCTCAAAGACCCGGGGTCTTTCACCCCTGCCTACGCCACCTTGGACGGCATCGAAGAAGCCGGCCCAAGGCCGCCCCACAAACAACCAAAACGCGTTGGTCGCCACGGTCCAGGTGCCACCCGAAGAGTCGCGCACCTCATCCCCAACGAGGACAACAATTGCTTCTTCAATTCTGCGCTCGCTTTGGCACTCGCGGCCTGGGATGGTCAGCCGCTTCCAGATACTACAGCCGGCACCCCTGCTGCCGGGTCTTTTTTTGCGGCTTTGCAGTTACTGAGGGACTCCATGTTCGACGAGTGCGACCTGTCGCCGAATATCGTGGTGAGCGTTCCGTCTTTGTTGGTATCTTGGCTTCACTTCCATCGCCAATTCTTCGTCTTGCATGCTCTTACCTGCCTTGCCGTCTCATGTCGTTGCCGTGCCATCTTCTTGCCTGACGCTTTCCACGTGCCTACTTGCCGAACGCTTTACTTCCCTTCTTCACGCCTGCATCTGCCGTCCACACCTCAGCTTGAAGCGCGACAAGCGCGTCAAGCCATATTTTCCAATTCGTCTCTGCCCGGGGTAGGCTCTCAGATGGGAGACGTCGCTAGCGTCTTCGAGGCAATTGCGGCTCGTTGCCCACAGGAAGGGTCACCCATATGGCCAGACAACTTCAACGATCGTCAAAAACGGGTCGTTCGGACTCGTCGAGAATTTGGGCTTGATTGGCGATACGGCAATTCATGTCCACTGGGCAATCACTCCAACCTCGAGATTACGCCCGATCAGTCGGCGGCGCTGAGGAACGCCACCGTTATCACCATCCCAAACGGCGCCTCCACCACTTTTCATGAAAAGGTACAGGGATTTTTCTCCTCTGGCCAGGCTTCGGATCTGTCCATTCCGGGGACATCCCTGTGCCCCTTCTGTGCAGCTGGCCTAAGCCAGACACTGTGCAATTGGACTTTGCTACCATGGACTGTGCACACAGCACCTAACAGGGTGTTATTCCGTTCTACTGAGGTATTCCAAGGGCTGCATGGTCGGCCCATGTCGCCATCGCCGACTATGTTCATGGGGGCTGCATATTCCTTGGTCGGCGTATCTTACCATATTGCGCATGGTGGGTCACGGAAGAACCACTTCGTCACTCAACTGCGTGTCAGAGGAAGATGGCACAAGTACGACTGCCTGGCGGGAGGAGCGGTAACTTCTTCAGACACGTTCGATGCCGACTGGAACAGCTCGTCGCAGTGTATGCTGGTGTACCTTAAGACTTCTTTGTGTGTCGCCACCCCACCGCTGTACACGCGACACGAGGAACAACATCATAACAGCCCTTCTGGGCGACAACCGGGCCACCGTCATCACGCCGACGACAGCAGCCCTTCGGGCCGGAATCATCAACACCCCTTGCAGCACTTGCCACACAGCCCTTCAGGAAGGACTACATCGCCCAGTGGCGCCCGTTCTATCCACGATCGCAGCTCCACGGATGCCGGGGATGCCGTCTTCGATTCTTTTGGGGACATGTGTATCAGTCCCTCAGGCCGAACTTTTTAGTTGTTTGTCTTCCTGTGTCTACTGTATGTAGACGTTGCATTTCGTGATACCCGAGGCTAGGATGTATGTGTTTGCGTAGTGTAGTATCGGTTAATTAAGGCCCTTCCCGTTCGCGACTAAAATAAAAAAAAAAAAGCTTGGGACTAGCAACGCGGACGATATTCGTCGGCTTGCTTTCAACAATTAGAAAAAGCGACAAGAAATCGGAAACGCCGAAACCAAGAAATTTTAAAATCCAAAATCCAACCTATGAGCCGAACCATTGTCTTCCTCTTGGACTCACTAGGTATCACTTATCGGGCCAACCCGACGTCTATGCCCAGGCCATATCCCTTGACAAGAAAACACAAAAAACAACGCAAATTGGAGAACAAATTTGGCACTAGACAGATATTTCTATTCCCATCGATCCCTCCCTCTCTTGAGCGACAGGGTGGGTGGGTGGGAAATTCGATCAAGTCCCAAACGAAAACTCTCTTCTCTCGCTGCTGTTTTGCTGCACTGCCTTTGCGGGCGATGCAACGTTTTTCCCTTCGAGGTCCTCGGCTTCCCAAGGATCCCAAAAGCTTCTGCCAACCTCTCTCTCTTCTCTGTACCCTGTACATAGCTATACCCCGTGTACCCTTTTTTGTCTCTCGCCGCTCTTTCACGAAATTTCCGGAACGCTTCCACAAACCACGGATTCACGGTTATACCGAATCCTTCGTTTTGTGATTTGCTCAAGAAATTTGGATTATTAGAAAAAGCGACAAGAAATCGGAAACGCCGAAACCAAGAAATATCAAAACCAAAATCCAACCTATGAGCCGAACCATTGTCTTCCTCTTGGACTCACTAGGTATCACTTATCGGGCCAACCCGACGTCTATGCCCAGGTCATATCCCATTGCGCGGCCCGATATTCGGCGCTCTTGTCCACGCTATTTCTCCCCTTCAACTAGACTCTAGTGCGCGCGATACATAATTAGCGCCTTCGCCTCCTGCCCTAACGTACGTCATAAAGGCTCCTGACTTCCACCTCCCCGCCCTCCGAATCTAAATAACCGATGCGCCCTGCTTTGCTAGTTGCGTCGCACCACCTATCCTCCCTGAATGTAGCGCAAAGTGCATTGGGTTTTCTCCTACTCTTCTTGCCATGTCTCTCAGCACTGTTGTTGCTTCCGACCTCGACACTACTGCCCATCGTCCCTGCTTGACCGACTGCAGGAGCGGCGCGGTACTTCCTAACTCTGGGTGCACGTCAAGCAGAATCAGCAAATTTTCTAGCGCCCTCATCTTCTCAACCATCTGTCCCACTTCCTCGTCCCGCATTACTCTCTCTCTCTCGTCACTACCGCGCCTCGCCTCTTTTGGTCCACTTTCGATGCGCGAAAAGTCACTTCTACTCTGTCTGCCCGCCTTCTTTCTTCCCACGCTAGCCGACACGATCCTTCGAAGAATACGAGGTTCCCTCTCGTGAGACAAAATCGGCGTGTACTAAGCCGTTGTGGTAGGCCCACAGCTCAGACGCTCGGCACAGCAAGAAATACGAGAGAGCGATCCCCATCCACGTCACTAGTCTGAAAACACCCGTCTGCGCTCTTTCTCTCCCCGCTATAATCATCGGCACGGTGAGCGGTTGCCTTACCAACGGTTTCGTCTCTGCCCTCGCATGCAGTCTGTCTATTGCGTTCCCAACAGCTACCACTCTGAAGTGCGACGTGGGCAGCTCCCAGCCTGCATACAGTTTATGGAAGTACTTGATAGCCGCGAGGTACCCTTCACCGTTTGGCTCTGGTTCTTGTACACTAAACCCCTCGACGCCATAAACGCAGTCGGCTCTCTCACTGCGCTATCCACACCGTCCTCCTCGTACAACCATGGACTCAAATTCGCTTTAGCTCTTTCAGCTGTCCACGTGTCCCACTTGCTGTGAGGTATCCCTTCAGCGTGCTCGCGTTCAAGGAGCCGTGCTCCATTATCCTGAGGAGCCTTTCGCCTTCATCGCTCGTTCCCTTCATCCCGTGTTCGCTTCCTGTACTTGAACACGTTAGAGTCGTTACACCTTCTTTAGTTATTTAGCTCATCATTCTCGTCTTTCTCTCATCACTTCTTCTCTTTACACGCTTGCCATGCGGCTCCATACGAGGACATCCATTCTTTGGTTCTGGAGTTTCTCTTGCAGTATCATTTCAATTAGCTCTCTTCCGGTGTCTCCGATGTCTTGCATTCGCCAGTTATCATCATGCGTGAGTCTTTCTACATTGACTTCTACGTCCTCTGACTTCTATCTAGATATCTCGTCCGAGAGGGTATTCTCGCGTCCCGGGATGTGTTTCGCCACGTGACACCATCCGTTCTCAATCTCCATGCGACCAAGCAGTCTCATGAGCAGTCCACGCTCGCCTGTCTCTCGAGCCCCCGCATCTGTTCACCCATGATACCGCCGATACCTTGTCTCCCCTCATCATGATAGCTTGTCCATGTTGCGTCGGCTTTTCTCCCACGACCATTTGGACCACCCAGCATGTAATTATCATTCCGAGCAATTCTAGCGTGTTAATCGTGATTGCGCTGGTTTCTTTGGCTTCTGCTTTCCTTTTCAGCTCCGCGGTAAACGCGGGTTTAAATCGATACCGCCAGAACACTTTTAGTTCGGGACAGTGTCCGCCGACTGCGTCGAAGCTAGCATCCGACAGGTAGTGACGGAAAGGCGTGCGTTGGACGTGGTTAAAGAAAAACGCGCTAAGTGACTCTCCTTTCTCCGCCAGTTTAACTTCCAGCGCCCATCTCCATAAGTCTAGGTCTCAGTGGAACTCCCAACCGAGACGTACCTGCCTCTTCTCTCTCGACGGTCTGTTTGTCTTGTCGTGTAGGCCGGTGAGGCGTAAGAGGTGCCATACGAAATATTTCCCCGCCCTCATGACATATGACTGGTTCCAGAGTTTTCCTGCCATACTCAGGACTTCTTGCACACTGGCGAATTCTCTGGTCTGTGGCCAATCGTTCTCTAGCGCGGTCCTTATCGTGTCGATCCTCTCACGTTTTGTCGCGATCGTCATTTTATGGGTGTCTATCGTGTGTCCGAGAAATTCCACTTTCGTGTTCCAGTCTGTGCTTTTCTTCCGGGCGAGAATGGGCGTTTGGCTCGCCTCTGCTGGCCCGACGAGTCTCACACAGTCAGACGCTAATGACGCGGAGGCTACCAGCGCTGAAGCGCGTCTGGCGCATATCGTACTTTCAGTAAAGCGAATTCGTCTACGTACACCCCGCACGAGAAATCATCGTGTGGTCCGCCTCCGTCATGCGCTTTCACGTTGGCATCTCGGGGCACTCGGGCGGGTGGTCCGTCTTCCCACGGCTCGACTATTTTTACATGTGACATCATTTCGATCCCTTCGTCTACTAGTTGTACGTTGTGTACATTGGTGTTGCGGTGTGAGTGTTCAGCAGCGGACCCCATGACTCCCCAAAAACCGGGTGAACCTGCCCATCCAAACGTCAGTCTGAAGTCGGCGACTAGTCTCCTATCACATAGCAGAATTTTTCTGCATCGTCTGGCGCAACTCTCGTGTTTCGGTAAGCGTTGTTCACGTCCGCCGTGGACACTAGTATCCTCTTGTCAGGCCATTAGACTCTCAAGCGCGTTAAATCAGAAAGGAAAGCAGGTAGAGTCTCTCCGCACAAACAGTCGGGTACTTCTTCTGTTACCGTATCCACGTTGACTCCTCCCTTCTGTCCGCGCAGTAGTTTGGGGTCAAAAGAACAATCGTTGGTGATTCTGTTTTTTTTCCTACCGCAGCTCCTAGCGGCGATATGCGAACGCCCTTCACGCGAGCTGCGTCGCTACGTTGAATACGAGGCATCTGTTCTGTTCGACGTCGTCTATCAGCTTCTTCCACACCAGTTCCGTGTGGGCGTCTATCGTACTGTGACTTCCGTATCGGAGAGCGCTCTCGAGGTTAGACGGGCTGTCGTGCGCTTTTGCTGGCACTCGTGCGCTTTTGCTGGCACCCGTTGTCTACGACGTCTATGAGATTCGCGAAGTCTGGGAAGTGTTTTTTTTTTTTTTTTTTTTTTGTTCCGAAGTGTTGTTCGAGGTCGCTCAGGTTTAGCGGCGGTGACACCAAGGTGCCGCCGATTTCCCTCGCGACATCTCCCAACTTTCCGTCGTTCGTTTTCAGAAGCATGCTACCAGTCTTCGCAAGTTCGTGAATGATTTCCTGTTTTCCGTCAAGTCTGTACCACGTCCTAGGCATTCCTTTTGTTCTCTCCACATTTCAGCCAGTAGCTTCCCATAAGGAGGTGGCAAGGCTGCCGACCCGTCACTATCCGAGTCCCTCTTGCCGTAGGGGTCTTTGTCTCCAATACACGTATTGGGTCTAGCACTCTTGCGATCTTCTCCCTGGTGCGAGGGGTCTTTGTCTCCCCGGTAACGGGGGTGTTCTCTAGTATTCCTACTAGGTCTTTCTCTGTCTTTGTCTCCAATACACGTGTTGGGTCTAGCACTCTTGCGATCTTCTCCCTGGTGCGAGGGGTCTGCTTCTCCCTTGTTACGGGGGGCTTCTCCAGCGTTCACGCCGCGTCTATTATCTTCTCCGGTGTTACGGGGGTCTTTTTCTCTCACTTGTTCAAGTCTAGCACACGGTTGTTCATCTCCTTGGTTTGAGGGGTCCATTAGCGCTGGTTCTGCAGTAATTTCATGTCCATCACTATCGGTGCGTGGTTTACTTTGGTTGGTACTTCTCGAGTACACGGTGGTTCTACTCCTTGGTGAGAGGCGTCTATCAGCTCTGGTTCTGCAGTAATTTCACGTTCCTCGCTATTGGTACTTAATTTACTCGGGCGGGTACTTCTTCTCTCACCGTGTAACACGTTCGGTGCCACCAACCCGGGACAGCAGAAGCAGCGTCGCCGCGGGCTCGTCTCCCCATGCCGTCGTATCTCGGCGGAACCTCTCTTTCTGTACATGGGTGTTGAGGGCCTGGTTCGAGACGTTAATAATGGGCCCAGAGCTTGCGCTTGCTGGGGCTGTAGCACGAGCTGGCCGCCTAACGGGAGATTGATGGGCTGGGGCTGGCCTTGCTGCTGGAGGCCGCCAGGGGGGAGGTGGCCAGGCTGCTGTTGCTGCTGCTGATGCTGCTGCTGCTGGTACTGGGGGTGCTGCTGCTGCTACTGCTGCTGCTGCTGCTGCTGCTGCTGCTTCTGCTGCTGCATCATGAGCTCCAGGTTGCCAAGTCGTTCGCTTTGCTCTTTTAGGAGTACAGACATCTGCAGCAGTAGCTGGACTGGGTTGATGGGGGGAGGTGGGCCTCCCAGCCCGGCTGGCGCGGCTCCGCCCGCGTTCTGGTCTCCTCCTGCTGCCGGGGGCGCCTTGTTTGTTCCCGCCGCCTGTTGGTTTCCCACCGCCCTGCTGGCTGGTTTCCCGCTGCTACTGCCTGTCCGCCACCATGGGGAGCTGCCAATGCTGCTCCTCCTCCGCCACCGCTGCTCTGTTGTTGGTTAGCTGCGGGCGGTGGTCCGTCGGGAGGCGGCGGTGGTGGCGGTGGTGGTGGCGCTGGCTGCGCTGGCTGCAGCTGCTACGGAGGACCCTGACCCTGCTGCTGCAGGTTGTTGCCGTTGTTCGTCACTCCGGCGTGTCTACTGCTGTAGGACAAGATTCGATCAAATTCGATCAAGTCCCAAACGAAAACTCTTTTCTCTCGCTGCTGTTTTGCTGCACTGCCTTTGCGGGCGATGCAACGTTTTTCCCTTCGAGGTCCTCGGCTTCCCAAGGATCCCAAAAGCTTCTGCCAACCTCTCTCTCTTCTCTGTACCCTGTACATAGCTATACCCCCGTGTACCCTTTTTTGTCTCTCGCCGCTCTTTCACGAAATTTCCGGAACGCTTCCACAAACCACGGATTCACGGTTATACCGAATCCTGTTCGAACCAGTCGACTGCTGCTTGTCCCCTTGGACTCTACGTCAAGACTGAACGGAGGAAGATTGATCACCTTGCTTCGTGATGAGTGGGCCTGCTGGGGATCATGTGGATGACCCACCTCCGGGTGATTCGCAGGATGCTATTGGTGGTGAGAGACTGGATTCGATTGAGACACTGTTGTCCCAGCTCACGAGCATAATCAAGTCGCTTGTTGGGCAACAACGAGGTGATCAGGTGGAGTCCTCTGTTTCATTTGCTGCTGCGCCGGGAAGCGGCGGAACAGAGTATGCTGGTGTGCATCAATCGGATGTCACTGGCAGGACTGTGGGAGGTACGGACAGTAGTGTCCAAGGCTTTGGCATGTCCAGCATGTGGGTTGGGAGTAGTAGTCTTGCAGACTCAGGCTTGAACCTTCGTGCAATTGTTGTTTGTCGTTCCTCTGCTGGTGGTAGCGCCAGCGGCGGAACCGACGCCGGTTGGCATCCAGTAGATGCTACTGGCAGGACTGCGGGAGGTAAGGGCAGCAGTGCCCAAGTCCTTGGCATGTCCAGCGTGAGAGTTCGGAGTAGTAGTCTTCTAGACTCAGACTTGAACCCTCATGCATCTGCTGTAAATCGTCCCTCTGCTGGTGCTGCAAGCTTTGGTTCGATTGGAACTGTTAGTGGGGCTTTGGGTAGCCAGTCTTTCGGTTCGGGAATGGTTAGTGGGACTTTAGGTGGTCAGTCTTCTTTTCCGGGAATGGTTAGTGGGGCTTTAGGTAGCCAGTCTTCCATTCCGCCCCCATCTACTCCATCGAGTGAGTGGTGGGGACGTGTCGCCAGTGGAAACACATATATTCCTGGGCCGGAATGTAAAAAACATTCGCTCTGTTGCCATTTTTTTCTCATGTTCGGCGAGCCTATAGCGGAGTTCTCTGGCGAGTACACAGAAGGTGGGATGTTTGTTATCGGAACCTTTCGTCTGCGATATGGACTCGGTTCTTCACCCCACCACTTGCGCTTGTTCCTGTGTCGGTATTTCTTTTTTCGGCAATTGCTGCGTGAAAAGTTGTTAGTTTGGCAGCCACCGAGCTAGCTTCAAGGTGTTTTCAGCTGACAACTAAGAGTGCCGTGTCTTAATGCCGCAGGACGCGAGCGTGTACTACATCGTAGATAGTTGCTGGTAACATTTTTACAAAAAGGCTCCGGCGAAAATTCATACCATGGTACACAGGATGCCAGCACCGACCAGGTAGCCGCGTCCGCATCGGACTAACCTCTTCGCTCCGATGTTCGCTTTACCGTTTCGTTAGCCGCAACAACGATGGAGTCGGCGATTTGTTCCGCCGTCCCGGCGGAGGTAACGGCTCTTCTAGATCTGTTGAGGAATATGAGCAAGGCCTCCATGGACCGAGAGCTGACAGGGTGCTACGGTGGGAGAAGGGGTAACCCTCCACGGGTCGACGACAACGGGCTGTTTCGGATGACAGTTCCGCTCCTGCACGCCGCTTTTACTGGGAGCACTGGGATGTTTTCGACTGTCCTCGGAGCAATGCGAGCCAACCTGAGGCCTCAGCAGGCACGTGATGTCGCAGTGCATGTTCAAGGCCCCATCTTCCGTGCCTTCATGCGCTTCTTCAAAGAGAAAAACAATTTTCCTACGCTGCTACATACCTGTTGAATGACCCTTGGTTGAAGTACAGTAGTTCACTGGTCTAGCGTCGATTTGACCATTGAGCATGCGTTATTGCTCTCTTGTTCCCAAGATCGCAAATGGCCGGCAATGGTGGTTTGGCTTGCCACGGCACCTTTGACTGCAAGGCGCCGTTATCACGCAAGAGGACTGACTTACTCCCGTGGCACAAGACCCATGAGTGGTCAACCTCTTCCACGCCACCCCGTAGTAATCCAACCGCGACGATCATCACCAGGTGAGACGAGCACTGGTGGCAAGAGATGGGCACGAACGTACAATCCTGGCGATGGCACTCGCGAGCAAGAGCAAGGGTTTGTTTGAGGCTGCGCTTGCTGCTCTGGAGGAAGACCTGACCAGGAACGAGGTGGGTCCACAAGAGTCGCCGTTGGCTAGCGCCGAACGCTCACCGCATGCGACTGCCATCATGGACCTTCAGTTTTATAGTGATTGGGCTATGTTTGCCTCCCTACCTTCTGCTTTGCGCTGGATGCGTTTGCAGGTGAAAGAGCTGATGATGACCCCAGATGCTGATGGCCAAAAGATCTTACACTGGGCCGCAGCCACCGGATGCCTGCACACGTTTGAGACCGTTCTGTCAGCTCTAGGCAGCCGGCTGGATCAAGGCGAGGTGCGGCAAGTTAGAGTCACCATGGTGACGTCACTAAAACTTGTCACGTATCGTTCTGGTGTCGGAAATATTAGTTGGCCGCAGTCCACGTCACTCGTTTCGAGACTCCGCTCCCAGGTCACCGGCCGGCCACAGAGTATCGTACCCAGCACACGCCGTGCAATCGCGATCGCTCCAAAACCTTCTCCTGCGAATGCGCGTTTTCGCGTCTTCAGGTTGAACACCTCTTGGCGGCGTCTACGGCAGCCTCAACTAATGACATTTTCAGCGAAAGCCGAACGGTGCTGAACTCGGCAGCCAGCAGCGGAGGAAGCCAGGTTTTCGTGGCAGTCCTGGATTTGCTCGAACGGTGTCTTTCTGCTTGGCAGGTGCGAAGTCCTCCAGTGGGTGTGTTGTCCGCCGAGATGGTCTGGCGGTAGTTGGGTGCTGCATAGTAGGAGCTTCAAGACAAGCTATTGCCAGTCAAACGTGATACGCTGCCTGAAGAGATGTTGTCATCCAGTCAACGAGACCCTCTCTTGGACCGAGACCCCTGATCAATGTTTTTCTGCATGTTGGCTGACCCTCTGGAACGGTATCAACGGAGGCACACTGGGTAAGGACCTTCGTTTTTTCTTTCCGACGTAGCCCGCAGCAAATAGGTGCCCATCGCCCTCTGTCGCCAACGATCCACCATTTTTTGGAATTGCGTGCGACGCCAGGTGAAGCGCATGATGATTTATCAAGATATGGACCTCCAGGAGAACCTCCTTCATTCGGCGATTAACAGTCGGAGCACCAACGCGTTTGACACCGTGTTGTCGTCGGTGACGAGCCGACTGACGCCGACCGAGGTACGAACGCTGACTCGACCCTCCAAACCGTCGAAGACTCGTTAAACGATTACAGAGTCGACGTTGAAAATTGTCGAGTACTCTGAATCAACTCCAGAACCAACGACGAACACTGTCGAAGAATCTCGAACGATTAAAGAGTCAACCGTGCAGCTATTTTTGCGTTTTGGTCTTGCTCGCGTCACTCCTTGCAACAAACTTTGAACCGAACCGAACCCCTGGTCCCTAGGCGAGAAATTTCCTCCTTCGTGCCGACGACGGCAAGACTCTCCTGCATGCTGCGGCTGGGAGCGGTAGCAAGGACATGTTTGAAGCGGTGTTGTCCACGCTGCTCCGCACATTCGGCCCAGAGAAGGTAAATCGATAGGAAGCGTCGCCAGCGTTGTCGGTGTGCAGGGAAACCGCCCACTTCGGTTGCCGCAGCGCTCGCGGTTTTTGTCGCCACATTGCAACAGTTTTGCTTTATGTCTACCACCTCCCCAACCGCGCTCGCACCCCGCATGCAGAGACGATGGTGTACTGATCGCTCCAGGGTGTGATCCATAATCGAACGGGATTCGTTGCTTTCGAGCTTGCACTTTGCGGTATTTTCTCTTGTCATGTTGTCGCGGTTCTGCTCGCAAAGGCGTTGATGTCTTCGGTTTGATTGCGTGATGTTCCTTCCAGGTTCAGGCGATATTGACGTCTAAAGCGAAGCACGGCAAGACGATCCTGCAGTTCGCAGCTCAGAGCGGGAGCAAGGAGTCTTTTGGAGCTGTTCTGGCGGCGGTGAAGGGCACTCCGGCCGCTCAAAAGGTGCACGATTCTTGGCACGATGGTGGCGTTCCGTAGCCACATCATCCCGAGCGTTGTTTGCGTTGATACTTCTCTCGGTCATGCAGCTGCGTATTGCACTGTCGGGAGACCAATATCCTGTGTGTATTGCTTCTCGGCAGTAACAGGTCTGCATCTTTTTGTGTTTGCCTCTGTTTCGAATGCCAGGGGACAGACGTGACTGTATGGTCTTCTAGGAGCGACTCTGGGCGAGTCCTTTGCGCTGCGGCCAGCAGTGGGAGCAGGGGGACGTTTGAGGCTGCGCTGGGGTCCCTGGAGCTTGAACTGCCTCCGGATGAGGTAAACGCGAGATTACGTGAACACCAGCGTCAAGTGTTGAGCATAGGATGTCCTGAGCATTGGCTGTTGTTGACGTCGACGGCAACACTTCTCAGGTTTTACAGCAAGGCTTAGCATTGAGGCGGCAATGGCCGCAACCGGAAAATACTTGCCTACACGAGTAGATCACGAACGTTCTCGCAAATACGTGGCAGTTGTGAAACCAGGTCGTCTTTTTGTGGGCCTTTCGGACACCCAAAACGCCAATGTTTTCAGAAACGAATAGACAACGATCGATCCTTGCGCGGTACCTGCCTCCGTTTTTTTGCTGTATATACATACGGCACTTGACAACACTCTAGCGCAATTATTTTATTGATTTTTTTGTCCTTGGAATACCTGAAACAAACGAAAAATAGCAGGCAGACCAATGCCTCGGCTTTATGATCAAGCTGGACCGCTGCGACATCAGCCACCCATTCGTTCATTTGAGGCATCTTTAACATGCCCGAAAACTTGAAACCTTTCGACAGGTCAAGACGTTGCTGACGTCTACAGGAAATGGCGGCAAGTCTCTCATAACCTTGGCGGTCAGCAGCGGTAGCAAGGAAGTGTTTGAGGCGGTGCTCGCTGCCCTGTCTTCCTGGCAGGTAGAGGCCCGTTGGTAGCAGAATCCAACAACGTATGCTGCGCTCCACGGAGCGGTTTCCTTATATCGCCGTCTACAGGTCGCATGACGTACTTTGCACGAGCGTATTCGTGCCTGAGAGGATTAGGGTATTGCTGCCAACAAATGTGGTTGAAAAGCTGATCATCACCAGAGCAGCTGGGCACTTTCGTTTTTCTGTAGCCCCACTGTATGAGCGTATCACAAGCATTAGGTCTACTGCTGTAGTTGTCCAACAGCTGCACAACATTGTTATATGAAAGTTGATGTTCGGGGGGAGGTGGGCGTGACGATGCAGTTTTTTTTTAAATATACGAAAATTGAGACCTAACATCATGTCCTGCTGCGGCGGGAGCAGGTCAGGGACGCGATGCGCACGTCTAGCATGCATGCAGAACTGCTGTTTGCTGCGGCGAAGAGTGGGAGTATCGAGCTCTGGCAGGCGGTCGTGAATGACACAAGGGAAGGGAAGGTAAAGTGGGCATAATGTCGCAAGAGTTTGAGGCTCGTTTCCTAGACTGTGATCACGCAATGTTTGGCGTCATGGAAGACTTTTTGTCAGCTCGTGATCACGTGTTGCCCACTTCAGGGTGTAATACAAGCGAATCATGCACGACGATATTTCTCATATGCGGGTGCGCTCCCTGCGCTTGGCCAGGCGCTTGGCCAGGCGAAAGAAAGTGTGGTATCTGACGACAAGGGGGCAAGTCTGCTGCTGCGCACGGCGGCTTCGCAAGGCACCGTGCGGATGTGGGAAGCGGTTCGGCACGACTTGCTTCTTGTCCAACCAGAACAGGTACGTGGTGTTGGAATATATCGCGGCGTCTAGGACCTTGCTTGATCCCTATTCGCCGTTCGAAACATGGCGCTGGGGGATGGGGTGACTATCGTGGCTGAAGGACAATATCAATGACTCCCTCCACAACGCGCTCGGTGGTGTCTTGCATATATTGTTTTTGGTGGGGCACTGCTCACGTCGATGCCCGAAATGTTTTGACCTGGTGGCTTTTCGCCATGACCAAGCGCTGTGAAGTTTCCCAAACACGAACGCCCATATCATTTGAACACCGTGTGCCTTTGCCCCATGGAAGGTCCTTGGCTTTTTGTCGCGCAACTCGGGGCTGGCCAACGTCTTGGTGAAGGGGGCCGTCAGGAGTCGAGATCCTTCCATCGTGGGAGCCGTGACACAGTTTGTGCACTGCACGCGACTTGAACAGGTAAGCCTTACTCAAAGCGTGTCCCAACAATCGTGTGTATTGCCGAGCATGGGCACATGTTGTGTTAGATCTGGTACACGAAACTCTCTGTACTTGTCCTTTTATGATGGCGAATGGCTATTGTCAACACGCCCACTGTGGGAGAAGTCGACCCGTTTCGCGCCTGTTCCGATTCCATAAACCAGGGGGTTTTGGATTTTGGGGCGTTCATTGGGTCTGGGTTCTCGGACTGGACGACGGTGGTACTGGAAAAGTCAAACTTTGCGCAGGGAGCGGGTGGCGGAGGGCTTGGTGGATCGCAGAAACACGTAATGTTGGAATTGGAATTGTTTCCCGCGGCCACGTTTGGAAGCCTCGGCGTTGGTTGCTTGAGGTTGCTTTCCGGTACTAGCAGCGCCCGGAATGTTTGTGTGGCCCAGTGAATCCAGCAAGCGCGTACCTCCGGTTCGTCAATGGCTCTGAGGGGGTCTCGAGACAACAGTGTTATCAGGGTAGGTGAGACACAAATCCAGGATGTGGTTCAGAAAAGGGCGGTTGGGATCTAACCGGAGATCCAGGGGGTTCCGACTCCACAATAATATAGGTCCAGAAGTCTTGACAAGGGGAATCAAACCTCAAACTAACTCGGGCCAGCAAGATGCCGTTTTATATCTGCCGTCTTTAGACAGAACACGTGAACACGTTTAGTTTGGATACAGGGCTTCACACGTTGTGCCGTCGCATCAGCTGCGACTCAGTACATGGCAGAGCAGGTGCGGTGTCCTCGTTGTCAGTGCACGGAATTCGTTCATTGGTGCCTATGAGCTATTAGTCTAGCCCTTCATCAAGTAATGCCCCTGTAAAGCTTGTGATGTTGTTTGGGGTACTCGGCAGAGCACTGATCTACGTTGTTGTTTGCGGTACTCGGCAGAGCACTGATCTACGTGGTCTCCGGGGGTTACGTGGACGATGTGTTTATGATGGATATGATGCGCGGGGCCTTGCCTTCGCCATATCTCTCTCACTCGTGAATGATAGAGGTATCGAGTCAATCTTCTTTCTCTTTCGGCCTCTGACGAAGCTGCCGCACCCAAACAGATGGCTCCCGATAGAAACGAGTTGGATGCGTATTTGCCGCGGCTATGGACTTATTTAATGGAATTCACTGGTTGTCAACTGCATGTTGTCCGTGTATTGTTTCTTGCCACAGCTTTGGCGAAAACCACCCGTCGTTCGAATGGAACCAAGTAAGATGTCGTGAGGGTCGCCCCTGCAATGATGCGGTCACTACTGTACCACAAACAAACGTACGTGTACGCTGCAAGTACCAGCCCAAGTCATAGCGCCTCGTATGCATGCTCGGATTATTAATTTTTGGGGTTGCCGAGTCCTGCCCGTTATCCGAGGCATTTTCTACAGTATCTCGAACCGTCCCTCCTCGTATTCTCGCAGTTCCGCCAGCTACTTTCATTTGATGCAAGCATGCTCCCCAACGGATAACAAACGCGAAGCGGGCACGTAAAGTGTTGAAGAGGCGTTGTCGTCCTCGCCGTGCGCGAGCATGGAAACGATGTAGAGGTCGGGGCGCCGCTTGAACGAACATCGCCCAATGCTTCATGTACCATGCCCAGGGAACATCGATGAACATTGACACTTGCTATTTCAATTCTACAAGACGGTTTTTCTGACCCTCTGATCCCGTCGCCGGGCGTGATCGGCACTTTTTGCCCATTCGCGGACGGTATGTGTGTGTGGTGCGGTAGGCGATCAATAGCCTAGAACCAGGATGGGTTTCTTAACGCCGTCGTTATCCTCTAGTCTGATCTACCGGATGGCACAGGTGACGTTTGTTGTTATATTTCGAGTTGCTTCATCATTGTCCGAGCTGCTCCGCGCCCAGCGCCGGAGTTCGATCCTCCTCGCCCTCCCGCAAACACGAACGCCCCCCCCCCCGCCCCCTGCCCCCCTTCCGCCGACAAGCCCGCTGGGTTTTCCGCTCAGTCACCTTACCGAAGCCCACCCCTGACCTTTTTCCTAACCCGCGGTGACCTCTACGGAAGATCGCCCCTTCCTTCGTCTCACAGGAACAGCTGCGGTGTGCGCTCTTATTGCTGCTTGCTGCTACTGCTGAAGTTGACTCCACTACATCATCACCGCCCTTGCTTGTCCATTCCCCCGATCAAAGTTCTCCGCAATTTCTTGCGTAGACTACTTGCCACTGTACGATTCAATCCCGCGTAACAAACCCCAGATTTCCTTCGTTCAATCTTACACCTTTTTTCTTCTTTTCGTTTTAATTTCGTGCCCACCTTCCTCCTGCGGTGCGTGCTGATTTGTTTTTTTCTCGAGAAGGGTCCAGTCGTCCCTTTCCCTCGTCGACGGTGAGCTTTTTTTTTCTATGTTTCGCTTGTACTGGTAAGTTTTTTTGGTTTGTCACCCCATGGGGATTCGACCTCACGACCTTTGCGACTAGCGGTTTCGAATCTACCGCTAGAGCACCGGGGCGACCGGTTGAATAATGATTTTATTTTAGGTATTCGTTTATCGTTTCATCCAGTCAATTTTGTGGACCTTACTTGTGGGCTAGCTCCGGTGGGTCTCCCACGCTTTCTACAAGTACAGGTTTGGTAAATGACGCATGGGTCACCCATGGGTCACCCATGGGCCGCCCATGGACGCCTCG
>FN649730.1:2216329-2229045 GCA_000310025.1 Ectocarpus siliculosus | reverse complement strand
ATGGGCACGCCCATGGGCGGCCCATGGGCGACCCATGGGTCGCCCATGGGCATGCCCATGGGCGTGCCCAAAATCATGTTATATATTCAAGGGCTCCGGACTTCGGGCGCAGAGGCGCCCTCGTCCTCAGTAGTAGGCTTAAAGGGAAGGTGTGAAGACTGTGCACAGCATACCAAGGGCATGAAGCCGCAGGGTGACCGAATGAACGGTGTGAAGATGTTCGCGTTGTTTTCGAGAAATGTGTCGTTCCCGTGTAACGTGAAGCCAAAAGAGTCGCGTGTACGTGAATTTTTGTCTAGCTTCGCCCGGTGCGGACGAAAAGGAGATGTACGCTACGGTCGCCTCCCTATTCTTGCGCCGGTAAGAACGTAGTCACTCTCAGGCAACGTTCTCTAAGTGGCTTTGCGGTGGCCAATATCCTCCCCAAAGCGGCCAAAGAAAGAACGAACACTGCAATTGGTCGACGGTATTGCCGGTAGTTGATGGTGTGTTGCCGCCTAGCTTTCATATTCAAACTTCTTCAGTGTCGCGCCTTTCTCTAGTATCCCCCTCTAATGTTCTGGAACTATTTATTCTAACTTCTTCAGTGTCGTCCCGCTCGAATGCTTATATTCTAACTTCTTCAGTGTCGATCCGCTCTGATGCCGCGCCCTTCTCCAATGCCCCCCTCTAATGACGCCGATATGCGGTATCCCTCACATTGTGAAAGGAGTGGAACACCTAAAACATTCAGACAAAGTAAGAACGAACATCGCACGCAATGGTTCGACTGCGTTGCCGCTAGTTGACGGTGAAAGAGTTGACGCCTCCCGCCTCGGGTCATCGTTGCCCCTTGCGGCCCTGGTGGTTCTTGCCGATTACCACTGCGGAAGGTATGGTTTCGTTTGCAGCCTTGTACGCAGGTCTCGAGCTTCTCAATGTTGAAGCGCGACGGTGATGGCCGTGATGATGTCGGTGATGGTGCAGGCGGTAGGGTGCCTGCGCTGGCGGCAGAATGCAATTATTGGGGAGATGGATGTAAGAGCGTGTACGTGTCATAATGCCTAGATGATACGGTATAATGTAAATTTATAGCAGAAGAAAGAGGTTGTTGGGGAGGAGGTAATGTGGAGGCATTAAAGTGGATGTTTATCGGAGCACCAAAAAATCGTTTAGCTGCGATGATTTCTTCGACACGGAATAGTTCTCATAATGTTGTTGGAGGTCGAATATGCGGTGGTAAGCACGTCCTTGCAAGGTGAGCATTGAAGGGGCTGGCGGTTCAGTCCATGTCTTCTTTTGAATACCGCCTGCGCCTAATGCAGTGAATCCGAAAAGCCCGTTGTACCTTCTTTGAGCAGAAATGAATTTAGTAGTTTCAAACAGCGCCATAAAATGGTGGGGGATAGATTGGAGAGGATGGATATATACGACTTGCCCTTTTTACAACAATTTAATCTCTTTTCTTCTTTCCAAAGTTGAGCATTGCAGTGAGAACATGTGACATTTTGTGGATCATCCAAATCCATCCGTCGTGTGTTTTAGCTCGAAACGTGCCGAAGGGAAGTCGAACGATTGCGAGTCAATGTCTTGCACTCCAAGGCAGATTTGGTTATTAGCATCACCGCGATGGCTGTCTAGACTGGGTGCCGGTAACCTTGGTTCACGATTCCTCATTTGGCTAAAATGTTGACGTATCATATCGAGTTCAGGGTCTGAGTCGTGTGGTGTGTTATTGTTTGCATTGCGACGTCGACGTTCCGCTAAGATTTCAGCTTGCGCGTTATCCGGACAGGTTTGTGGTGTTCGAGTTTCAGGCGTCGTTCGTGGTTGGGTGAGCGATCTTCGTTGGGTATTTCGACGAGCTGAAGGTGTTCGTCGAGTTGTAGTTGTTTGTACGTTCCTTGAGGGAGTGTTACTCTGGCTGGGTGTGGAACTTTGGTGTGGATTGTGACGTGCAGTATGTGATCGTGTTTGGCGATTGTGAGATGCGGCTGCTGAACGAGTTACCCGATGAATTGGCGTCGGCCGACATCGATGATTATCAGACATGGGGTGATATATCTACTCTATTGATAGTTGGCGAAAGCCAGTTGAAGGTGGCAACAATGTGCCTTGAGTAACTTGAGACGTTTACTTTTTTCTGAAATGGAAACACGCGTCTTACTTTAGAGGTCGGCGTGGGTAGTTCCCAGGTCGCGGTGCTCGTCGGTCTTGTTGAGGATCTCGTTGATGGTCTGGTCCCACAGGCGGCGGGCGCACTGGTAGTGCAGCGGCGGGGAGTCTCAATCCTTGATGATCAGGTCGTCCTCGACGATCTCGCCCGTGCACCCGTCGGCCAGGTCTTCGTCGTTAGTCGCTGCGTCGGAACACTCGCAGTGCATCTTTGCAGTGGATATCGGATGGGTGACAGGGGGAAATATAAGGAATACATTTCACATGGTTTTACTATATAAAATAATTATAATTTCTATATAAAATAATTATAATTTTATATATGACGTGGACGGTTGAACTCGGTGTACTGACAGGGGAAAATATAAGGAATGAAGGTCACATGGTTTCCCCATACTAAAAAATGTTATTTTTTTGTGACGTCGACCGGTGAACACGGTGTACTTTTGTGACATATGGGTAACTAATTTACAGCAACAGTCGGATGCATCCGCGCACCCATATCCAGGTAACTACGCACACACACGACTGGTCACTACACAATCACGTTCCGATGTAAACGGGTGTACACATGATTTACCCCGATATGGCTGGCGGGGGCGACGGTGACGTGCTTGAACTTCTTGCTGTCCGAAGACTTGGCACCGGCGCAAAGACGCCACACCGCGTGGATATTATTCCACTCTGACAACAACAGCAAGCAAAAAGGGCATTGTCGTGGAGAGATTTAACGGTTGCGGTTGCGATGAAGTTTCATGCCAGGCCGTCATGCAACACCAGAACAACATTCGGGCACACATCAGGTGGAAATTACTTGATACAATCAAAGAGAGAACTTTCTTTTACCTTTGTAGCCGCGGCTGTTGACCTGGTCGGTTGGGATCCCGAGCGAAGGAGTACCTCCCACCGGGGCGAGGCAGAGCTGGCACGGCTTGGGGTACGTTGTCGACGGGGTGAG
Source organism: Ectocarpus siliculosus (assembly GCA_000310025.1). Taxonomy (NCBI): domain Eukaryota; class Phaeophyceae; order Ectocarpales; family Ectocarpaceae; genus Ectocarpus; species Ectocarpus siliculosus. The sequence goes on along the minus strand of FN649730.1, from coordinate 2,225,933 downwards.
AATGGTGCAGGATACGCTACAACTGTCCTCGTCGCGGTTGTTGTTACGGTCGCAAGGGGCAAACTTGCCTTTTGCCGTCGCGCTTGTTTACGAGCTTCAGGTGACCGCCGTCGCAGTCGGGCCCGGGGCAAGGCCAGTTGAGGTCGCCCTGTTGTACAGGGCGGCGGTACACTCCACTACGACTCGCTGACTGGGTGGACTTACGCTTTGCTGGGGAGCTACGGGAGAGGGCGTTCATGTTGTGTTGCAGATGAAGGTCGATTCGGGGATGCGAGGAGAGGATGTCGAAAGTGAGAGTGACCGGGATGTGCACTCTTTCATTCACTCTGCACAGACTAACTTCTCAAAGACTTCCAGCAAATATTCAAACTTCTGACTAACTTCCAGCAATTATCCCATGAAATGGTTTACACAACCCAGAACGTTCACTCTTCACAGACTAACTTCTGACTAACTTCCAGCAGATATTCTAACTTCTGACCAACTTCCAGCAAATATTCTAACTTCTGACACACTTCCAGCAATTATCCCATGAAATTGTTAACACAATCCAGAACGTTCACTCTGCATAGACTAAATTCTGACTAAACTTCCAACAATTATTCTAACCTCTGACTATTGTAACTTCCAGCAGTTATTCCACACAACCCAGAACGTTCACTGTGCGCAGACTAACTTTTGACTAACTCCCACCAATTATTCCATGAAACGGTGTGATATCACGAAAAGTTGATCTCTCTTGTTTAACTGTTTATATATGATGTAGCGCAGTCTACAGCAGCACCTTCAATACAACAACAACAGCAGTACAACAACAGCAGTGTTCACAGTATTACAGAAGACATATGCCTTCAACCTTACAGCACTCGCAGCAATTGATGATGCCGTGATATTTGCGTGCATGTTCAAGCTCAAACCAAAGCAAGGTAAGTCTAAAAGTTGTGGCGTACGTACACAACAACAATAAATCTACAAAAAAATGTCCAATCTTCCTTGCTACAGCTGTAGAATAAAGTGCATCTTGGAGGGTGTGTGTGGCATATACGTAGTACGTAACCATCCGTGCGGTGACAATACACGATGCACATACATACTCCAGTTCGCGTTGCTTCCGCTGGAGAAGGCGACAGGATGCATGCATGCATGCACACTGTACCTACAACGGATACCATTATAGTACGGACAGTCTGTCGATATCTATCTACAGATTGATGATACCATGCGGCAAAAAAAAGTCTGTGCTAGGTACTGCATGTATGTATGCTTGTACTTCATGTGTCATGATTAATATTATGAGTTGACGTTCTCCGAAATCTCGTCCAATGAGATGCATGCGTGATTCTTCAGAGATCACAGCCCCTTGAAGCCCCTTGCGTAGACGCTCCCGGATGCACGATATTTAGCCGTACTTCACGGTGCTGTAACTCGGCTCGCCCTTGGAGTCTAGAGCTCGCGACAGGGGCGCTGTGATCGTGAGAGTGGCACGCCCACGTCGGCGAAGACGGCCGAAAAAATTGTTTGAACCCCATTAAAAAACAATTAAAACCGTTTTTCCGCACCGCAACGTCTAGCTCAATGACTGAAATAATAGTGGTTGCGTGCATTCACTGTGCTGTAACTCTACTCGCCTTTGGAGTTTCGAGGTCGCGACAGGGGCGATGCGATCCAGAGACTGGCCCGCTGCAGCGGGCAAGAGCCGGCGAAAAAAAAAGTCTCAAGGCGACCGCGAACTGATGCACCGAAAAAAAACGTCTTGGTTTTTTAGAGTGCAACAATGGTTGAACTCTTACGTCTCAGGCCTCCGACATAATTGTAGTTAAGTCTATACTCACAGGATGGTCGTCGTGACGTGATACATTTCTTGTTATTAGTATGGAAAAAAAAAAAAAGATGGCTCGATTTTTGTATTTCTACAGCAGTATGGACCAGCAGACGCCGACTGTACGAGTGTCGACTTAGTTGTGCTGTCACAGCATCGTCCACGCACTTCTGTCACTGGTTTGTTGATTGGAGTCTTGTAGGTCGAGATACAGCAGTGGGATTCCGGGGGTGTGAAGGCCAAAAAGTGAACCAGAGCAAAAAATTGCATGCACAGCTCGATTACTGCCGTGTGTTTTTGCTACAGCAGTATGGACTAGACGCCGAACGACGTCCGCGTACTACGGCAACGACCTAACTGGATGGGATACTTCCTGCCACGGCGAACCATAGTACCATGCAATACAATAATCCGTTCGTGTGTCGTGCGGCTGCCACATGTAATGTGTCGACGACAGGTACACGTAGAGCTCTCGCCGTGTTGTTGTTACCACGCAGGAGGACCCCTCGGAGATCTTCCACATGGTGCTACAACGACAGCAGTACAACTGTACATCGATGTAGTAGGAGAGTGGAGTTGTGCTGTCACGGCATCTTCCACGCACTCTCCTACCGGTGCTTGCGTCGATTGGAGTCTTGTAGGCCGAAATACAAGAGTGGGTTGGGTTCTCGGGTTGTGGAAGCAAACCTGCAACAACAGAGAAGGCGGTGTTCTATTTACTACAGTATAGGGTATCCACTATAGGATTGACGCGGAATTTTGACCTTTGAGGATTGACGCCAACATAAAGTGACGGTTGAGGGTTTTGACGGGAAAAAATTCGCACCGCGTGTGCCCGTTGACACGTGAGAGGTGAAAAAAAAAAAATGGTGGAGGTAGAGTTCAAGGTTGGTTCGGGCTGCCACCCAGGGTCGACATTCCGAAGCGAAGACTCACACCCCCAGGCTCCCAGGAGACTAGGTGTACCCCTTCGCCTCATCCCGCCGACCTTCCCTCCTTTGCCGCGGCGACTTTTCCCAGGCGTCAAACTGCGACTTCCCAGGCGTCAAACTGCCGTTCGTTGCTGATGAGTAAGGCAGCTGCTCGCTGCACTGCTGTGTATATACCGATGTCACTGCGGCAGCAGAGCACCGAACCCCGTGAGGGGGCGGGCGAAATGCACCTACTGACTGGCAAAGTCCGTGTACCCTCCCTTACTCCTCTCCATGTGCTGCCTTCGTGGGCGAGACTCCCCCAATCACTCCCCTGCCTATGCCCCTTTTTGCTGCTGAAAGCCCGTGCGCAATCGCGACGGCGCATCTACCGAACGCGCGCGCCGAACACGCGCGTCTGGCCACTTGGCCGCCGTGAGAACTGCCGAGACGCGTGGGTGCAGGACCGCTAGGAGCAATCAGTATAGGCATGGCCAATGTGTTCGCTGCTGACCGCGCACAGCAGACCGCAGCAGAGCAAGCGTGTGTGAGCCACAGTCTGGCGATGTTTGAAGCGTCAATCTTTTCGCGTCGTTTTATCTTTGGGTGAAATTTAATTTTGACGCTTCCTCACAAAAATTTCGCCGTCAGAGTTTGCCCCCAAAAAAGCGGCGCAACCTCTTCACGTCAAAACTTCCTGAAATGTCAATCTTTCACGTCATTTCAACAACACGTGGATTCCCTCTAGAGTATCCCGCTCAATTTTTTGTTTTGGGGCATGTTGCACATTTCTTTGCCACTGCCGAAAAAGACTGCTGGATCTTTACGCAGTCCATCTTTCGCATTTATCATTTTACACCGAACGTCGCAGGACGGGTCTACCTTCATCATTGTTGTTGTTGTTGTTGTCTTCCCAATAAAAACCGTTCCGGTCTCTCCCTACCCAGAACCTTCATATGTCCGTACTGATCCAACACTTGACGCGGTCGATTCCCGTGGTCACAGACTTCCACACGCCGGTTGTGCCCGCCGGGGAGTGGAACTTATACCCTAAAAAGGCACGCTCAAACAAATTGGCCCCGAGGGGGCCGCAAGTCAATAGAAATCAACGACAGATATTCTGGAGTCCTCCGCTCCCTCTGCGCGCTATGCGAGGTAACAACTGAGACTAGGAGTCAGCATCACGGGCCAGAGAGAAAGAGGTACACCCCCTTGGTTCAATCTTGGTGCTTCACACGCAAGCAGAGACAAGGCCATCTGACCCAGAAAAAGAGAGAAAAAAGAGCGACGAAGAGATAAAAGAGAAGAAGAGACTCCATCGTTATGTACATAATTCGATTCCGATAGACAAGACTACGGACTGACATGTCCCTTTCACCCCCGACGGGACCGCGCGCTCGTTGAGTGCCGAAATTCTTCACCACTTCCTTGCCTCTCCCAACACCGTCCCTTCTTCCCGCCCCTACAAATCCTCTCCCCGTAGCAAGCTCATTGAGGGATCCGGACAACAACCCTTCTTCTTCCTCTTTCTTTCCGCCCGGACACTCACCACCATCCGTCCTGGATGTTGGCCCCCAGCCCCATTGGGCATGGTGGGCTGCCCGCCCTGGGCCGCCCTTGGTGGGCAGCCCTTGGGCAGCCCACCATGAGCAACCCATCGTGGGCAGTTCATGGGCAGCCCACCATGGGCGAGTGGTGTGGGCAGCCAACTGTGGGCAGCTCATGGGCAGCCCATCGTGGGCAGCTCATGGGCAGCCCACCATGGGCAGCCAACTGTGGGTACTTTATTCCACAGAGCCCATGGACAGCCTTTGGTGGGCAGCCCATCGTGGGCAGCCCACACAGACAGTTGCCCAAGGGCAGGCCACCAAATGGAGCAGTCATCGTTCATCTATGTTTCATTTTCACCATGGTTAACCATGGTTAACCATGGTCATGACCATGGTTAGCCATGGTTAACCACCATGGTTAACCATGGTTAACCACCATGGCTAACCATGGTTACCCATGGTCACTTTCACCATGGTTAACCATGGTTAACCATGGCTGACCATGGCTGACCATGGAGAGCCATGGTCAGTCGTGGTTGATGGAAACCCATGGTTGTCCATGATCTATGATCAGCCATGGGTGACCATGCACAATGGCCATGGTTAGCCATGGCTGATCATGGTTAACCAATGGTGGTCCATGGCTGACCATGGTCGACCACGATACTGCCATGGTCAACCATCGTGGTTAACCATGGCTAGCCATGGTCATCCATGGTCAGCCACCATGGTTAACCATGGTTAACCATGGCCAGCCATGGTCAACCACCATGGTTAACCATGGTTAACCATGGTCAGCCATGGTCAACCACCATGGTTAACCATGGTTAACCATGGTTAACCATGGTCAGGCATGGTCAATCAGCCATGGTTAACCATGGTAGGGAGGAAACGGAAAGATGAACATGGGGGAATTACGAGGACTATGAACGACACCAATAAATAATGTAATTCCTAATCGTCAGCCACCTCTACCCATGGTGAGTCAGGGATACCCACCCAAAGTAACCGCCGCCTACCATTGGAGAACAGGAGATACGCAGGCATGTTGAGTGGTTCGTAGTGAGAAAGGAGCAATAAAGATAGGCATGAGCCACATGAAGCGACAACGAACCACGCTCAAATCCCTTCCGCGCGAAGGGTGGAGGTTCCGAATTTCAACCTTTGGAAAAAAACTACAACTAACTGGAAAGATATGGTGGCTTGCCAAATCATGTGGGGACAGTAGCCAAGCACCCTTTGTCTGTGTAGGAGCTCAAATTCTTAGGAGGGACTGTATCCCCTCGACGAATGGTTGACCACCATTTTGGCGACTTGTTGTTTTTTCGGAGGGACTGGGTACTACTGTAGGAGTTGTTGTGTGAAGACAGCAACAACACCAAGACTACGACAAAATAACAGGAGCAACAACAACAACAACAACAGCCAACAACCAACCACGATTTAACCAAGTAAGGCCCGACAACCACGCCACGTTTCTCCCATCACGCTATTGCCTCACGAAGACATCCACGAAGACATAGGATTCACCGTTCCTAGGACAAGCACAACACGTAGAACAAACGCCTACATTCGTCGTTAGGAAACCAGAGGGAAACACGCCTATATTGAAATAAACAGATGATACGCCCACGACGACGTGACGCTACGCGCAGCACTATCTAGCGAACTCAATAGTACATGCTTCAATAACACAAGGGCTCACAGGTAGACAGAAAATATGGCGGAAATCCACGTGCATTAGGCCGCAAGGCCAATAAGAACACGACAAGTTTAGTTTGCCAATGAAACCTTGTCCGTATTTTTCTAATAGCCACATTTTACCCGCGCCAGTAAACCAACACTACCCCCCTGCAGTTAGTAACTATTCGCACCGGACGACCCAGCGGAGGAGGCCGACGTTGCTGGCGGAAAGCGTCGGGGTACTCAACGTAGAAGGCCTTCCCTTTCAACATAATTTAAAAAGTAAAAATATCTTGCTTCTCACACCCCCGCCGAAGTTGGGCGAGATCCTCACGATCTCGTAAGTACTTCACTACCGGTCAAACGTCGGGTTCTGGGACAAGAGCTTCTTGTCCAGCAGCAGCTCGTTCTTGAAGCAGATGTTGTTGTCCAAAACGAGACGGTTGAGGACCTTGGGCATTCGCATGACGACATGTTGAAACCCTGCAGGACGCAAGGGGCGTGCATGGCAGACATTGTATGGTCGTTAGTGTAGAGGGCTGTGGATTCTCCAGCCGGACGAAAGCAGAGTCCGCGGCTGTCTCGAAGATTATCAGCAACCAATCTCAGCGGGACACAGCGTAGACTACGTAGCGACTCGTGATATCAGGTCAAAGCGTGGAGTAGATGTGTCCAGAATAACCCCGTAAAGGTGCGACGCCGTGTGCGTATTTGGCGCACCGCTGAGCCACCCGTTGTTGGACTCTGCGATCGAGGAGTTCCAGTAGAACTCGGGTGGGTCGGCTTCCACGTTCCACAGGAGAGGATTGTCTTGGTCGTTTGGCGAGTTGAAGAAAGCGCACAATACCTCCCTATGGCCCCGGAAATGGAACCTGTCGCCGGCCGTTGAAGCAATAGGATAAGTGTATGTAACCGTGCCTTGTTGGAGACGGGTCATGCAAGATTGTACTTTCGAGTGTAAGATCCACCATTGACAGATACAGGTAGATGTACACGTCACAAACTACCAGTCCCGCTGTTTCGCACTACCGTTCGAGGGCGCTAGCCCTCTAGACTGCCTACGGCGATATGTACGTTAGCTCACTTAGCAAACACCACAGTCTCCTACCTGTCTACGATGAGCAGCGTTCCAACCCACGACAGATCCCCTTTGCCCGTCAGGTAGCGATCCAAAACGCAGGCCTTGTCGTAGAAGATAATGGTCGGGCGTCGGTCCTCATCCGGGAAAATCTTTTGGAGTGCCGCGTCCACCTCGGCACAGCCTTCCGCCTCCAAGAGGGGCACTATCCCGCAGATAATGCCGCAAGACCAGCTCGCCGAAAGACTTCCCCAACTGATCTTCCTTCCCAGTATTCCACGGAGCATTCTCATGTCCTCAGGCTACGCGATAATCGCATACACAATATCGAACGGCGGGCGTGGGGTTACGTGAACTGCGACCAACCTTCCAGCTGCTGTGCACGACGTTACTGCAGGAAAGGAAAAATTCTGTCTCATGTGTTGCCGGACACCATTACCTCCTGGTCTGCCGACCCCTCGCCAGGGCAAATTCGCACACGTTACATGTCGATTCTGGAATAAGTGCTTGTACCAGGTATGCACAAATCAATCGTGTGCATGGACAAATCATCCGTGTGCATGCACAAATCAATCGTGGGCATTTATGGGTAATGGTGAGGACACAACACCTGCACCTGTGAAGGAGGCCAGTGCCTTCGGCTGCAATGTCTGAGGTCATGCGCACAAGTTGTGGTCAGGGCACCCTTCCTTGTGTACAGCAGTTGTAATGCCTAAACGTCCTCAACGTAAGCGGACATGCGAGGGTGGAACAGATGTGTGTAAGATGCCCACCTCGGCTGCAATCGCTTGTCTTCGGACGAAAGTACGCCCAGGCCATTTGTGGTCGACAGTCATGGCCTCGAACCCTCAAGGAGATGTCATTTGGGGCGAGCTACAGGGAGGACCTAGGCCGAATTACGTGGCCTTCAGCTATAGTCGATCTGCGGTTTGAGGGGATGTCTGAAGATGACAACTTCGTTAAAAACTGCGTGTGGCCAAAGTCAGTGGAGAGGGTACATTTGCGGGGGGGGGTGGTCGTGACTCGCTCACCCTAGTGACAAGGGGAGCCTTTCCTTCGTGGAAAAACAAGTACGTGTATCACGTCAAGTGAGTAGGTAGCTCGGGGTTTGTAGTAGGACAGACCACCCGGGCCCCCCAGGAGACGGACGGAGGGGGTAGCCAATGTCAATCGCGTGCTAGCGTGCGTTCGTACAAGTTTTTTTTCCCCAATAGTGTTGTTGCAATGGTCTAAGGCTTGTTCATGGCCACTTGCTTGGTCGAGATTACGGGACTAGACTTGTCATATGACCACCATAGGGGGTCATGTGGCGTTTTGCGTTCTTAATGTACAACGATTGCCTGTTAGACGATATTTTTTTGTGTTAGGGTATTTCATTCGCATACCGCACGCATTGTTCGACCCTGACTCAAATGCTCACCTCGAGCCAAATACAGCAGCGCTGCGGCTCCATACAGTGCAAATCTAGTGGGGGGATCCAGCATCGTGCGCTAGGGAGTGTATGAACCACTTTCTCACACCACACCAGGTTGGTTCGGGCAGATTAAACCTTGTGTGGCCGACACAAGTCTGGAAAGACGGTTGCCTGTCTGTCTCACCATGGGCGGGAAGGCCGGTCGGGTGAACTGAGCAAGAGGGTCCTGCGTGCTGCCAGCTCGCCACGCTTTGTTCAGTGTTTTTCGTTTGTTTGTGATTTTTTGGCTGGTCGAGTGGCCGCTCGTTGTACACTACACGACCGCCCGACCGACCCAACCCTACCCTACCCTACCCAAAACCCAACCCTTTACCCAATCCAACGGCGACGAACGACGAAGAGACGGTGGCTAAGCCTCGTCGGCGGCGACCCAACCCCAACCCAACCCCAACCCAGCACAACACAACCGTACCAAACCAAACCAACCCCCCCCGAGACCGAACCCAGACGGCCAACACGGACCAATCCAACCCGACCCAACCCAATTTGTTCAACCCAACAGGATACGGTCGGTCGGGTAAAGACGAGACCATCAAAACACCTAGAGCAAGAACACAACACCCAAAATCCGCCCGATCCCAAGTGAACCGACTGCATTATGCAGGGCGGCACTTTCAACAACCAGGACACCCCAATGAAGACCTCTCCACCTAACCACACAGCAATTTGGCAACGCGCAAAAATACTACGCCACAAACATGTAGTACATAGGAACGTGACCCGCAGGAGACGAGCGACCACGAAGAAGTCCGTTCGAATCAGGCCGCCCGATCGACGGCTAAACCGACCGACGACCGACCGTCCGACCGACCGAACCAAACCCTACTCTACCCTATACCCTACACACAAACCAACCCCAACCCTACACCTACCCCAACCAGTCCGAACCATCGACCGACCGACTGACCCGACCCACACACTACACCCCAACCTAACCCAACCCAACCCAAAAAAAAAACAGACCAACCGACCGACCAAATCCACCCTACCTACCCCTCCCTACCCCACCCTACACAACCCAACGCAACCCGCAACCCAACCCTAACCCAACCGACCTAACGACCGACCGACCGAGCCAACCCATCCTAC
>FN649730.1:2165888-2216229 GCA_000310025.1 Ectocarpus siliculosus | reverse complement strand
GTGTCCCGAGCAATCGACCGACCAAGCCCACCCTACCACCAAGCCAACCTTACTCTAAACTACCGTACGCTACCTACCCTACGCTACCTAACCCACAACCCAACAAAAAACACAGAAACCAACACCAACCCCACAGACCGACCGACCGAGCCAACCCACACAACCCCCCTACACAACCCGAACTCCTAACCCTAACCAACACCAACTCTAACCCGAACAACCTACCGAGACTCAATCCACCCTGCCTCCTACCCAATCCCAACCCGACCCCGAAACGCAACCCGAGCAACCGACCGACCAAGGCCACACTATCAACAACCCAACCTAACCCCGACCCTACCCTACACTACCCTACGCTACACCACCCCTAACCCAACACAATACACAGAAACCAACACCAACACAACCGACCGGCCGACCGACCGACCAACCGACCGACCGAGCCAACTCACCCTATCTCGAACCCAACCCAATCCGCCCCAAAACACAACCCGACCGACCGACCGACCGACCGACCCTACACACCCTACTTTACACCCTACCTTATCATACCCTACACTACCCCGCCCTACCCAACCGAACACAAAAACAAACACAACTCGACCCCAAAACACAACCCGACCAACCCACGGACCGACAGATCGACCGACCGACCCGACCCGACCCGTGCTTCACCCAACTCAATTCAACCCAAAACACAACCCAACGCCAGCCCGACCGACCGTCCGACAGACGAACCAAAGACAGACACCGTCTACCTCCAACCCACCCCAACCCGCCCAAAAAACGCACCCCGACAAACCGAACGACGAAACACAAACTACCCAACCCAGCGTTTCCCAACCCAAGCTTGCTCAACCTAATTCTCAACCCAACTCGACCGACCGACCGACCGACCGACCGACCGCAGCTACGGGATGAAGAATATTTGAAAAGAATGCCAAATTGAAGGATGGATGGGTCTTTCTTCCCGATGAAATATTATTCTTCCGTGTTCACGGCAAGAACACCACACGCATCCATATCCATCCTCGACTCGTCTTCTTTTTGTGAAGTTGAAGCTAAAAAGTAGCCTCGCCAGGTAGGTCTGTCTGCCGTTCGTTCTTGTATGCTGCTGCAATACTTCGCCAAACGTGTGCTGTATGCATACACGGAGGTCTGTCTGCCGTTCGTTCTTGTATGCTGCTGCAATACTTCGCCAAACGTGTGCTGTATGCATACACGGAGGGGCTCAGAGGGAGAGGCCGAGATCTGTCAATTAGATTAGCCAGCTACTTTTTCTAGTCACCGCAGGACGCGGTCCATCTAGATCAGAAAGGACACATCGATAATGTGTCCTTTTCTCCCGAGTTACTTTTTTACACGGTGAACAGCGCATGATAATGCGGTATGCATCCGTACCTCAACCCTTAGCCGATCTGTTTCGTAACCAGAAGCGGCCTACCCGGGGGCTGCTGTTATTGTTATTACTGCTGAACGATCTAAACGATATCAATCGATCTTTCTACATGTATGTATGTACGTCTATCCTGTTTATGGGAGGCATGTATGTGCTGTGTACAGCAGCAGTAGTGTAATAGTGCGCCGAGAGAAATGAACTTTCTTCCTGCATCGATTGCCTGTGCACATCAATGATGACTCCTCGATCCTTATGTAGACTATGTGTGGGAGGCATGTCATGTAATGTGCAGGCACATGAAAACTTTTCGGCAATCTTTTTCAGTATTCAAGACATGAATTCTTCGTTCTTTTGTTGTTGTGTAGACAACGCGGCCTTGTTGGTCTGTTGTATATATTTACTGCTGTACGCTGTGTGAAATATCTCTACACTGACTGTAAGACTGCAACCAGTATTTCATGTTTTGACAGGAATAAATACACGCAAGAATCCGTCGGGGAGCCACACCTACCTACTACCTGTCTCTCCTGACACACAGCAACCCACAGGGAATATGTGTTGAAATACAGCGCATTACTGCTGTAGGATGTGTGTAGTAGAATAGATGCAGCTGTATTATTGCTGTATGCAATGATACGTACATGCGGTGTGATATGTGACGTTTGGTAAAACGTAACATGTGTGACGAGTTCTAGCGAGGAGCTCACGAGTGAATTGATGGTTGATCAGAGGATTGTAATTGTAGCGAGATCACGAGGTGTTGCGAGCCCCACCGGGTTCACTCCCTAACTATCCCTCAACATCTCACCTCTGCAACTGAGCTAGGCTCCGGTGCCACCAGCAGGCAATAATGAAAGTCCCATTGAGGCAACAATGATACCAACTTCAGTCTCGACGACTACACACAGGCTTAACCGCCTGCAGACACGACCCTTGGGTACAGGGCACCTCGACTACACATTTCTACAATATGTACAGCAGCAGCCAGAGTATTATCTGTACAACAGTATACTGCTGCTGCTGCCCTGCTGCTGGATGGATGATGGTCAGCTTATTATTATAGCAACCCCACATTCCAGCACAGCAATAGCCTAGCAGCGAGAACTACAACCTACAGATATTTAGATATACATCTACAGAGCACTACATATATATTCAGAACAGGCAGACAGGGGTAGGTACAGAGCACGCTGCTTTTTGTTTGATATGCATGTATGTATGTACATATATGTATGTGCATACAGCAGAAGAAACAGCAGAAGAACATGCCACTTTCCTTTCTACGGATGGACTCTCTCTTTTTTTGTGCCCCCCTCCTACATACTTTTCTGCTACTACTGCTGCTGTGTCACTCATGCGCCACAACCGCGGCCGCTCTCGGCGCGAGACACGGGGTGCCGCACCTTGCGTGCCTCGGTCTCTATCCGCGCGAAAGGGGAGCGCTGGATTGGTAGCCGTGAGGTTGTTCTGAGACAGGGACCTCATTGGCACAGCACAGCAGCAGCTGCTGCTGCAGCAGCGCACCCCAAACCGATTTAAATGTACCGCAGAGTTGGTTGCTAAGCAACCCACGCAGACTCAACGCGGCATGACCGCGGCCGCGCTGGGCACCAGACGCGGCGGGCCGTGTATTTTGTGCGTCGGTCTCCCTCGACGCGAAAGGAAAAAGCAATGGATTGATTGGTTAGGGTTAGGTTTCTATAGCAGATAGACCACCGCAGCTAGCTGTGCCCACAGCAGCTGCCCCCCCAATAAACGATTTGATTTACCTATACTTTATGTAGCGCAGCCAGTAGCGCGGCGCTGCGCCGCCACCTCCGCACGCACACTGCGCCACCGTCGCGGCCGCGCTGTGGGCTGTGCGCGAGACACGGCGCGCAGCACCTTGTGTGCATTAGTCTGCCTCCTCTTCTCCAGAGCCGGAGGCTGAAACATCGAACAGCGCGTTTTGAAAAGGGACGACAAAAACAACAACAACAACGACGACGACGACGGCGACGACAACAAAGGCCTACAAACATTTGTTTTATACTTACCTGATACCTGACTAGAACAGTTAAACGTCACGATTATCATCCTCCGAGTGTATTTGTAACATAATGTAACGCCTACGAGGAAAGACTCTTATCATGCATGTGCGCCGACAGGTTCAAACAAAGTTGCGCATGGGTACCAACACGTACAACCCTGGTCACACTCTTGCCATGGTCAACCATGGGTAACCATGGTTAACCATGGTTAACCATGGTGGATGACCATGGATGACCATGGATGACCATGGCTAGCCATGGTCATTGACCATGGATGACCATGGCTAACCATGGTTAACCATGGTGGTAAACCATGGTTAACCATGGTCATGACCATGGTTAACCATGGTGAAAATGCCGATAATGTACAAGACCCAAATGGAGCACATCAAAGGCAACACACCGATAACAGTCAATACATCATCCTAACTCGTCCCATGGGTTCCCATGAAACATTAGGCTAAATGATGAACCCATCACCACATGGCCGATCCCGATGATGGCCAGCATGCTGGCGCATCCTCCGGCACCCAGCGCAAGCCACGTCCATTGAGTGGGCACCACACACAGACCTCGATGAACAACTATTTATCTGCCGAATGACGGCGGGGGTGGTGGAAGTAGTAGCCGTAAGCGGTAGTCGTGGTAGTGGTAGCGTCGAAACGCGAACCGCCGAGCGGGAGACGGATGTACACAAACTGCACTTTCCCAGCGACATACCAGTCGACGTTAAAACGGCTATCCTCGACTACCAGCCGCCGGATGGGTACTCGATCTGTTCCATCCACAACGTCATGTCGAAGCCGAGCTTCATTTACTTTTGTGGCGTGCGGGTGTCCAAACTGCTGGACGGCAAGAAGAAGAGTTACAAGTGCACGGCAACACACACCTGCCGTGCGACCAACAAACCACTATCATCTTGCTCGGGGTCGACCACTGGGGCTACGGAGTATTTGAAGAAGGTCCATGACATCGAGAGCGCCACCAGCGCCGACGACAAGAAGAAGTGGGTGCTTTCATTTCTAGGATGTGGTGTTTCTTGAATTCTCCATCGAGTTTTTTTTCTGTTGGATGGGGTGTCTTGTTTCTGTGGTGCATGTGTTGGCGTTTCTGTTGTGCATGTGTTGGCACTGGCATTCTCCATGACGAGACCTGCAATCGATGAGGTACAATCGATGAGTTACAGTACTGTTGGTGGTTGTTGTTGTGCTTGTCACGCTGAAAACAATTACGCGCCAATCGTCCTCTGGTTGTAATCTTGCTTGCGAAAAAAATGCAGGAAGCAAGACACGTTGGACAAGGTCGACCAGGTCAAGCAGAGCATGATCTACAACTCCGACAAGGTCCGCCACAACATGCTCGGCTTCACGAAAGCGTTCGTCATCTACGCCGCCTCCTCTTTCAGGCTGGTAGAGCAAGTGCCAATCCGCCATTGCCTCGGAGTGATGGTCCCCAAGGACGAGCTCAGACCGGCCCGTCGCAACAACAATCGGTAAGTCTTTCAGTTCATGAGGAATCTCTGGGGGAACATGTGTGGTGGTGTGCTGCTGTGGACCAAGCTCCTAATAACTTGGATGATAAGGCTAAGAATAGGACCGATCGCCGGCGATAAGGTGGGTTTTAGGGCCTATCGATAGGAATTGGCGAACACAATAGGTTTGTAGCTAGGCTTGTTGATGCTTTTGGCAGAAAGCGATAATAGTATTCGGACACACTTGAAAATATCCTATGGTGCCGATCAACGCCGACACGGTGATCAGCACCCTTTGTTGGCGAAAACAGGGTTCGGTGAAACATGCGGTCAGTTGTTGTACGTCCAATAGGATCTTATCGCTGGTCATCAACAGCTATCGTTGGAAAGCAATAAGTTGGCGAAGAACCGGGCGATGCTGATCGCACTCCGCGATACTGTTTCGACATGACATGTCGATGCCCATCTGTCAATGACGATAAGATCCCATCACCAGTAAGAAAGCCTGTCAATTTTACAAGTGTCTACGCGTGTCTAAATGTCTAGTTGTCTCCTCACTTCACATACATGTGTATCACACCCACGGTCAGTCAACACTGCACTCTCTGTAGGCCTTGCGGGGGGCTTTTGAATCTGATTGTCACGTAGACTGCTGTGCTGTGCCGTGCTGTGCCGTGCTGTGCCCCCCTCTCGCGTAGACTGCTGTGCTGTGCTGTTTAGCCTCCAAGTATCTCTGTACCTCCATTCTCGATCACGTTTTGGTGAAGGATTATGATAGATATACTTGTAGCAATGCCAAGTGGATGTAGGATTATGTGGTACGTGGAATGTATTTCCAGGGTGTGCAAGGTACCCCTGTTGTATACTGCGTCGCCCCCTCATGGTGGTGCGTGCACGCGTGCGTGCAGTCCATGTCTGTTCATGTGTTCATGTGTTCATGTGTTCATGTGTTCATGTGAGTCCATGTTTTTTCATGTGAAGAAGAAGTCTATACAACAAACCCAGCGCATCTTTCCTCCTTGGCGCGAGTTCGCCGAGTTGCCGACACCCTATTCAACACACGTCTTGCGACAAGCTACCCCCAGTTCGGATCATCCTAACACGCTAGCGTGTGATATCATACGGGATCCCGAGGTGAGGTTAGCTATAAAAGGGTTCGGCTAGAGAAGTAGATCATGGAAGCCCTCGACCTCAGCAGCTTTACTGAAGAGGACCGCCAAGCATTATCGGCGCACATCAAAGAGGAAGTGGAGAAGGGAGTACAAGAAAAAATCAAGTTTACCGAAGAGAAGCGTCCCGCATCAGAGAGCGTGGACAAGCCCCCCGATGAGGCGATCCCCGGCATGCTCGGCCGGCTGGAACAGCGTTAGACCCGCAACCTGAAGACCAGCCACGATCGTTGGAGGACCGTCTCGTTGAGTCCTTCGCGCGGGCAATACGAAGGACCAACACCCCGGGGGAGGAAACCAGGGAAGTCTTACCCCCTAAGGACACCATCCGTGTCAGTCCTGTATTGTAATAATACATGTAGCCCCATTTACGGGTGTGTTTGATTCTAGTGGCGATGTCCAGGTTGGAGTACAGGTTTTTGAGAGCCAATTTCGAATGTTGTTAGAACACTGGAGATGCCGAGCAGCAACACCATCAGCATGCGCCTACTAAGGTCGTAGATCCGCTCAGGCACGTGATGATCTGCTCACCGTTTTACGTCTGAAGTGGTTTTGGTATGTGCTTGCATGCTTGTCTTCGTCGATTTCGTTTGGGTGTGCTACGATAAACCTACAGCACACCTTGTTGAGTTCTGCATACATACGCGTCATCATCTTGCACATGTTTTTCCTGAGAGGTACAGCAGTAGACCCCATCAAAGGGCGTTCTATTCTTGATAAGGTTGCCAGTGATCCACACAAAACTGCGAGGTTAAATGGATATTGAGTCACGTAAGGTTGCCAGTCACCCACACAAAACTGCGAGGTTAAATTGATATTGCGTCACGCAAGGTTGCCAGTCACCCACACAAAACTGCGAGGTTAAATGGATATTGCGTCACGTAAGGTTGCCAGTCACCCACAAAACTGCGAGGTTGTATGGCTACTACGCCACGTAAGGTTGCCAGTCACCCACAGAAACTGAAAGAATAGATGAGAGTGTCAGCGAATCCTAACCAAGCTGCTGCATACCTTCTTGAGTGCTTTGAAGTTGATGGGAATATTTTGTCCCTCTTGTGTTAAAATACAGAGATTGATCTCCGACTCATTATGTTTGCGTTCACGTCGATAACGGGATATGCGAAGGCGTCATGAATCTTTGCACCCTCTACCGACAATGAGTTGCGTGTTACGAACAGGAGTCTGTTGCATGTCTAGCGGTAGGAGTTGTAGGGGGATACACTTGGAAATTGGGTCAGGGGTCTGTGAAACCGACAGGAATACATGGAAATGATCTCCATTTCGTACCAGAACACTGTATGCACGAAAGCAGCGCAGTGGTTGCACACCAGTAAGAAGAAGATGTGTTGGGTTGTTGATCAGAAACACAGCTGTGTAAGCTCCAACATGGATCCAACATTGTTGTTTGCGTGACCGAGGAATAATTAACCTTGTCAGACAAATCGCAAGAATCGTTGTGTCACTTTTACGAAAGAGGAGTAATTA
This sequence comes from Ectocarpus siliculosus, assembly GCA_000310025.1. Lineage (NCBI taxonomy): Eukaryota > Phaeophyceae > Ectocarpales > Ectocarpaceae > Ectocarpus > Ectocarpus siliculosus. Next base: position 2,208,675 of record FN649730.1, on the reverse strand, counting down.
ACCTCAGTCGTAGATTGGCGTTCGATTTGATAGGTAACCATGATGTCGTACAGAATGCGAAAGACAACGATCACTGCTGCGCAGAACAGGGGGCGTATTGCAAGGTATTCTCCCCAGCAGTGCCACGTGCTAAATTGACGCTTTGGGTGACTGATTTTGCCTGTGCCTTTCCCTTTCGGATGCGCAATCTCCCCTGCACTGCCGAGTCAATCCCCCCGGAGAGACAGCTGCACCCACCCCACCCAGGCGGATACGTGGCACCTGATGAAGCCCGAGCCGCGGCCATGCCAGCAGAAAAGGGTGGCCGCGGCAGAGGCGAGGGTGGCTACCGCGGGGAAGAAGCAGTGGCAGGAGGGATGGATGAAAGCGCTGGGGTTGATGGGCCGGCAAAAATACTTCGTGTGACCAATGGTGTGACTTTTCTCACTTCGTGTTCTCATTGTTTTGGCTTTGGTTTGTGGTGCTTCGGCTTTGTGTTTGGTCTTTTTGAGTAAGAGGTCGAGCCTGAACGAGTAGGATTTTATTTTCGGGGTTTTCACAGGATGTTTGGTTGTGAACAGCGATCACAACCTGAGGGAGCAGGTGGTAGAGGAGATTTTATTCTTGGAAAATTGGGATGCAGGGACTTTGAAGACCTCGAAGCAGACGTACGCTGAAGAGTTGGGGATGGAGTTTGGGGTAGAGTACGGGAAGGAAATTCCTCTTCCTGTAGGGTTGAAGCTTTCAGAGTTTGACCAAGATGAAGAAGTGGTATCAAGGCCTTTTCGTGAGCTGATAGGATCATTGATGTGGCTGGCAACGCAAACGAGGCCAGATATCGCGAACGCAGTGAGAGCGGTAGCACGGTAGTGTGCTTCTTCCAAAGAAATTCATTGGAGAGCAGGTCTTGGTATTTTGGGGTATGTGGTAAGGACTAGTGACTTGGGTATTACATTCAGGAGGGGTAGTGTAGCAGGGTTGAGCATGGAGGTGTTCGCAGACGCAGACTATGCAAGTAAGGCTGCCGATAGGAGGTCTGTGTCAGGAGGGTTGGTGATGTGTGGGGGGGGATGTATTTCTTGGTTTTCAAGGACGCAGAAGTGCGTTACGTTAAGCACGACAGAGGCGGACTATGTCTCCCTTGCGGATGTGATGAAGGAAGTGTTGTTTCTGAGGCAAGTATGGCGTTTCATGTTGCCAGAAGCCGATATGCCGTGTATTCCGGTGTTCGAGGATAACCAGGGGGCTATTCAGTTGGCGCAGAACCCGATTAGCAACAGTAACTCGAAGCACATCGACGTAAGGCACCACTTTATCAGGGATTTGGTATGCAGGAAGGAGATTTCGATTTTTCACGTGGAATCGGCGTATCAACATGCTGACTTCCTCACGAAGGCACTTAACGTGGGAAATTTCGAGTTTCATCGTAACTTCGTAATGAGTATGGATTAATATTTTGATGTTTGGGTTTATTTTGTGTGTGATCAAACAACTAGGGTGGCAACATTTTGCATTTTTGCCTATGGGTTTTCTCAATGGATGGTGTTCTAGGCTGGGGGGCAATTTGTTCACTGAAGCTCGAAGAAGTATATCTGATATGACCAGGGATGGGAATTGATGTCTAAGCCAGTGAGGCTATTGTTCTGGAGTTGAGTTGAGTTTCTGAGTTTATTTTCTTGTGTTTTGGAGTTCTTGAGGATCGAAAAAGACATGGCATGGTCACAAGCAGGGGGGCTGATAGATATACTTGTAGCAATGCCAAGTGGATGTAGGATTATGTGGTACGTGGAATGTATTTCCAGGGTGTGCAAGGTACCCCTGTTGTATACTGCGTCGCCCCCTCATGGTGGTGCGTGCACGCGTGCGTGCAGTCCATGTCTGTTCATGTGTTCATGTGTTCATGTGTTCATGTGTTCATGTGAGTCCATGTTTTTCATGTGAAGAAGTCTATACAACAAACCCAGCGCATCTTTCCTCCTTGGCGCGAGTTCGCCGAGTTGCCGACACCCTATTCAACACACGTCTTGCGACAAGCTACCCCCAGTTCGGATCATCCTAACAGATTAGGAGTGGGGTGTGCCCCTTCTCTTTCCCTTCCCGCACTACACACCGCCGTTGCGTTGCGTTGTCCAGCACATCTATTGAAGAAGGGATCGGCGAGGTCCCGTTTGACAGCAAAATCAACCGGCAAGAAGCTATATGCTCCTTTCGGGTATCGGGTATCGTTGTGTTGTTTGTTTTCTGCCCCCCTCCCCCCCCACCGCGGTGTTTGCCATCGGGGTTTGGGTTTTCGTCGCTTGGCAACGACGTTGTAAAACAAGCCGCCCCCCCCCCGGTGTTTGCCATCGGGGTTTGGGTTTTCGTCGCTTGGCAACGACGTTGTAAAACAAGCCAATTCACTTCGTGAACTCGGCAACCAGGTTACCGTTTTTTTTTTTACCTCGTTTTTTTTTTTTGGCGGTAACCATAATGGTGGTCGAGTAGATCATGTTGTGCGGGGTCGAGAAACCTCACTCCGCGCAACGGGGGATGATCGCACCACGTTGTGTTAAAATGGTCAAGCATCCTCGAGGCAGTTACACAGTGCTTACAACTGTCTCTGGAAGTGAAAGCACCAGAAAATAAATTAAGTCATACGTAGCTGCCATCCGTACGCAAGGAAGTAAGCACAAGATGCCGAACACCCTTAGCAGGATGCAGCTCACCCTTCATGCGACTCGCCAAATACCTCACGGCGCTTCGCGCTTGGTGATGTGAGAGCCTGGTCCGGTGAGAACCCGGCGTGCTCCGTCCCGGCTTTGTAGGGATGCGAGGTCAATGGTCAAACGACTACGGCATGCACGACTATGAGTACACCCCCCCCCCCCTGCTGTTCCCCGCTCGACCTGTGTAATCGCAGGCCGAGCGAGTCTCTCGGTTACAATTTGAATATACTCGCGTCGCTGCTGCTGTTTTGTTGCACGGGCTCATCGTGTTGGTGGCAGGTGAAGAGGATGATAGTCGAGATGTGCGATATCAACAAGGACTTGCAGAAAGAGCTTCGCGCTGCGATCATTCCGACCGTGTACGTCAACTGTGACCTTTGGACGAGCAAAGTGTCCGGAGAGAAGTTTATCGGTGAGACAGCTGTAGTTACAAAAAATGCAACGTGACAATTGCGTTGAGCATGATTTCTTGAAATGGTGCTGCCCGTGGTGCATAAAGAACAATGTGCTGTTGTGTTCGCGTTTTTTTCAAGCTCAACTATCTACAGCGGCGTTGCTCTGTTTCCTGTTTATAGTGCATTTTGTCGGAGATAAGTGTGGAACCCGTCTGTATCGAACCACTTAACCCCGCGTTCGGTGGAGGTGTTGAGCTAAATGGGGAATCTGCGCCTTCCCCAAAGTTGCTTGTAGTATATTGGACAATCGCAAGCTTTTTCTGCGGGCTCAGGATCAATGTCTCGAGCGCTCTCAGGCCACCACGCCTAGCTTATTCCCTCTTGGAAATAAATGTTGACAATGTAGACATACCCGTATTTTTTGTCCGCGGCACACAAACAAATTATTGTGTGGTCTAGATATCATTATTATTGTCCGACTTAGATATGCCAGGAGGTCGGCGTGGCGGCGTAAGCCGCCGAGCAGGAAACCTCACATACATACATATCAATCCTGCCATCTTTCTCGTCACAACACAACACTGCACTTTCGGTCCTGTTCAAAGCATTGCTCTACTGTCTATACATAGTTTCCAGCACATGGTTCGGTGCAAGAATATAGGGCAGGTTTGTTTAAGGCGTAGACAAAGGCGTAGACAAAACAAACCGAGGTTTACTGAAACAACTCGAATTGCCATGCTGTTTATATTGGGGTACCCGGAACGTATTGCGTACTGCGGGGCCCCCTCGGTCGAGAGGAGGAGTCGCATGTGTTACCATTCTGTTCAAGCCTTGTGTCCACAGAGTCTTAGCGTGCCAGAGAGAGAGTATCGCAGAGACAACTAGCGAGGTGGTCACGTAGAAGGCTTCTAGTGGTGTGCCAGCCTCTGGAGCTGACAGGAAGTGGAGTCTTTTCCCACCCACCCACCTTTCTTTCGAAGGTGGGGGAAAGGAGAGGACGGATTAAGTATCCGGTAGAACTTGTAGCTGTATGTTTGTGAGGCGAAGAAAATGGAGGGTACCATTTTAGGGACTTGGTCATCTGAGACTACTGTGTGCAGTAAGATTGGTTCCCTACACCGCAGGAGAGAGCACCCTCAGTTGCTGTTTGGAGGGAAGAGAGAGACAGTCTTTATTGGGAGAGAGGCAGAGGCACGATAGAAAGGCCGCAGAAACGTGTCTGCGGGAAACGTGCTCTCTGCCAGTTTGGTATCTCTCTCTTCCCTCGGGCTGTAGAAAATATTAATAAATGACATTTTTTTACGTGCATTCAAATGCGCGAGTTGGGTACCTGTTTTTGGAGAAACTCCAAAGGGGGCTCTAATTCTGAGAAGAAACACCTCCCTCGGTTTGTTGAATAGGCGTTTCGATAGTACTTTTCGCTTGCCAATGATCCACGGGTTCGACTAAAGGCCATGGCCGGCTTCGCACTTGTATGCCCAAGGTTTACCGCTCGCGATCAACGTTTTCGCACCCATGCACAGATTCCAAAAGAGGAGCGGAAGGAGAACGGACCGGACTACTGGCGTCTTCACGGCAACAAACACCCCTTCGCCCTCCGATTGGTCGGCCAGCTGGTGTACGGCGTCCCTGCCTCAGCGGGTGTGGTGGAGCGAGATTTCTTCATCGCGGATATGTTCATGCCCCGCAAGCGCGCCTCGCTTGATCCAGCCAAAACTTGGAGATGCAGCTCTACCTACGAGTGCATTTTGACCGCATCCCCATGGACATACCCAGGCTGAACGACGCTGCCGTGGCAGCCGCCATCCCGACCCATTTCACGGACCCACAGGCCGTGAAAGACGTGCGGATCTTGGACTTCCTGGAGGAGGAGGAGAAGGAGGTGGCGGTTTTCGCGTGTGGTGGAGTTTACGGGTTAGGGTTGAGAGACCCTCACAAACACCATCACCAATACCCAGTGTTGGATATTGGGTATCGAATATCGATACAAAACTGATATATATCGACGATACGCAGTATCGGTATTGCCGGTTTCCACGCCGATATTTGTCGATACGAATCGGTATCGGTATCGATATCGGTATTCGATATTCGATATTTTGGCCCCCTTTTTACCAGGGGGAGGTCAGTTTCCCAGCTGTCTACCCCCTTTTTTCGCTCCGGCGCCTACGCGCCTACTACTCCTGTCGCCCCCCACTGCCATCACAACCACACACCACACACACACCAGCCCCTGCCAGCCACACACCACACCAACAGCGCCTGTGTCTCAGCTCCTGAGAACCACATCGGTGTGCAACATGAGCCTTCAAGAATTCGGCTTTGTCGCTGGCGATAGCGCTGCCTCTGCCGAATGAGTTGTAGCAGTCATCCCCTTTAGAGTCAGCTTGCCTCCTAGAGTCAGCTTGCCTCCTTACGTAGGTTTGGCGTTTCCCGCAGTTTCAGCAGTAGAGCTACTACATTAGTGCTAACAGAGGCCGTATCTCCTGCGGACAATTTATGCTGTGTGAACTTGGTTTTGGGACTTGTAATACGTAATGGCAAGGTGTGCTTGATTTCATGTCCGACCACTCGAGGCGTGTGATGAATAGAGAGAGAGAAGTGATGTCGTGTTCAAGTTTGGCAAGCGTTTGATTTTCGCACATAATGTTTTCGTCATGTTTTTTCTTGTGTTTCATTTTGGCTGTTGGGTGTCTAGAGTTGATACTCGCTCGAGGTGCATTGCTGATTGTTGGGCACCCACAACTAACTGGTGGGTGGAATTTTGCATGCATAACTTTGAAGGTAGTAAGATAATATAAAACCAAGTGTTCGAGTTTTTTTCGCGTTTTTTTATCATGAAATCCTGCTCGCAGCCGAGCTTGCACTAATGATTCGATCGCAAACGTACGGCGGTGTTACAGTGTGTACGTGTATACACTATACACACATGCACACTGACTGAAAAATGTAAAATATATCTGGTGGACATAGCTACACAACTAACGCCTCTTGCACGATGCAGTTTTGTATGCGCAACAACATCACATCACAACGTGTGCCCGCTGTTGTTGTGCTCGTGATTTTCAACTGCACAAACCTGGCACCTGGCAAACACCACTACTTCCATGCCGCCGGACCATGCGCGCACGTCTTGCGCACTGCTGTATACTTCAGATAAGGGTTTGGGTGTGCTAGGGTAGTACGTACGTGTAGTTGCGTAACGCTCGCTCTTCTTGTAACCTGAGGCCTTCAAAACAGCCGTATCGATATCGAGTATCGATACTCGACACGTATCGAGCCATTTTCGGGATATCGAACAAAATGTCGGTATTTGTGTTTTTTTCTCGATACGATGGGCGTATTGTATCGAACCTTCTGCCCGACCAATATCCAACACTGCTCTTACCAACCCAAGAAACTCAAACCTTGTTACATACACTGTCACTGACGCCAGATGTGAGACGTAGGTCTCCAGGTTCGCGTGTGGCTCAAGTTCCTTTAGGATGTGTGGTGTGGAGACACACCGGTTCAACCTCTTGTAGAGAGGCCGAATGGGTACGGAACGGGTAGAGTTGTGAGTCAGAGGGGAGCGAGCCTGCTGCAGCAAGGTTCAGCGTCCATCGTACACTTACTATATATCTATCTTGTGGCAACACCCCGAAGGTAGATCTCCGACAGGTCATCTGACGTCACAATCTACGACACAGTCTAAGGTGGCATTCCCATTTATTTCCCAATACACGCACCCGGGGTATCGCGCCATCTCTGCCACGTCTTTCTACAAAACCAGTGACGTCATCACACCGAACATGACATGTATTCATCACAGAATGGTGCGGACCTGATCCACAACACGGCGTTCCAGGAGTAGGTGCCGTAAAGTGCGGATCCACACACACACACACACAAAAATGAATGTTTCATGTTCCAACCAACAGCAGTCAGTCAGTGTGCTGCTGAAACAGAGTTGTTACATCTACATAACAGCAGCGGTGCGAACGCATCTATCTGAATCTGTGTACGTAGCGCGGACCCAACAAACTCTTTTCGCAACACAGCACAGTAGCACAGGTGCATAGAGGAGGGGACCCAAGCTCAAACTGAAAATTATGAAACTGTTCCCGAGATTTCCGTCTCCGATAATTTTCTGCAATTAATTCCAAAAATGAATGAATTCAACAGAGAATAGTGGAGAGCCAGTATATATATTGCAGACCCACAACAACAATGAACGATCATCATAATATGTAGATAGATGATGATGAAATAATAAGATATTTGTGTGTATTTGGTTATACATACAACAGCCAGCCAGTCAGTCAGTCAGCAGTGTGATAAGCGCGCCTGGCACGCGCGCTTTTGCTATTATATGGCTCTGCCTCGCGTCAGATAGACCCACCCGCCTACCGTCGAATACCCCCACCGGAACTGGAGGCTTCACCAAGATGGCATAATTCATCCTGGTTGTAGCAAGATCGAACTTGCTACGCCCACAGGGGAGGAAGATCGTTTTTCTTTTTTTGTTCCGCACGCATTCATGCACGCAGCCATCACCCCCCCCCCCTCAACCACAATAATCACTGGTACTAACTTGCTTCTCGGCAACAACACAGCAGCACAACAAGAAGAACACAGATTCTTCTTGCGAAAAAGGTACGATCTGAACACTTGACAGCGTTGTTGTTGCCAATCGGCTACCCCAAGTTGGCTACCCTGACCGAACGTTTCAATAATAAGACGAACGGGTGCCAAACACCTGTGGAATATGCAATCTCGCATTCTATGTTGTAGTACAACAAAATCCTTTTTTGGCAATCAACGTTTGTTTGCGGGTGATTGCACATCATCTATCTCCGTTTCCACCCCTTAACTGGGGCGGGCGGCCAGCAGCATGTGTGGGATGATAGGGGCGATTGCTGTGATGTGCAAACGATCGTTCGTTGCCCGTTGTTGGCACTGTAGACTACATACATGTAAACTCAAGTAATATATATGTCGCCGCCGTACTACATGTATGTATTAGGCAACATATATATATACTTCGAAGTATTACACTAGATAGGGCGGGGTAATGAGCCGCTGGGTAGCGACTCAATACCTTGCAGTAGTCTTATCTGCGATGCTGATGGTGCACGAACCCCGACACGCATATGCGTCAATCGTTTGTGGTGCAGCTACGGGTGCACCAGAGGGACAGGCTACAGGGCTGCGACGGGCGCGACGATGGTTGTATGTATGTGCGGCCCCGTTCAAAATTTTGCACTTTACACTTTACATGCGGTTGTTTCTTTTCCGTTGATGCACATGCACACACACACGAAGACACAAAATGTGAAGTCTTCCTGCTGTGCGGACGCAACACGCACATCAGGGAGGCACGCACGCGGCATGCACCTGGCGGCGAGCGCATCACACGCCACACACACCATCGAGGAGCACGACCAGCAGCGTAGACATAGGAATTGTGGCAAGACGGATGGCAAATATTGCGTCACAACTTGCCCGCCACATTCGTACAGCACGGGACATTACTAGACTACATACATACGTACGCAGCACCAATACAACAAAGCCGTTGATGGTCATGACTTTGATGCGAGCAGCAACAGCAGGCAGGTACGGATTTTTCGAAGACAGCAGTCAGTAGCGCGGGGCAAGTTACTACGTAACCTGAACCGATCTCGCGGAGAACCATCCTGATAATAACGTGCAATCGGCCGGCGGTGGCCTAATCGTGCTTAGATATGTGTGTAGATGTGCCGGTGGGGTCGTGTGTGTACGCGTCTCGAAGATGCGTGCGATCAAATCATTCCCTTGCAACAAGCCCAAACATTAATCACCAGAATACCAACTCATGTTATACACACACCAATTCCGTCACGACCTGCAATTTCAATATGACTCCATTCTTTAGCGAAAACAACAATTGCTCCAACACATATATTTTGACCCGTATTCGACTGCACCACTTGGCACACTGTTCCGCAGTCCTACGCACTTCACAATTCAACACTTAATGTTTGGGGTGTCGGCGCGTGTACTATGTTATCACGCTCGCGGGCTCTTGTCGAGAGCGTGTTGCGCAAAGGAGGGACTCAAGTTCTGTTTGGGTGCGGTAGCCCGTCAGAGGCCGAAAGAGAAAGAAGGTTGACTCAAGACCTTGGTTGATTAGAGAGTGAGAGACATGCGGTAGGCAAAACCATCGCCATGCAGCATGCCCATCAACACATTTCATCCGCGTACCCCCCGGAGGCCCCATAGACAGTATACTCTGCCGAGCACCCCAAACAGCCCCCCTGCTCGGTACGAGATACGATCTACGAAATCCTCGTCACGACTATCATTGCCGACTATCATTGCCAGGTAAAACGGCGATAAATCAAACTACGCATCCACACGGAAATCATCCACCATTCATTCCAATTCAAACAATTTCCCAAGAAAACAATGTTCTACGAAATCTGTCGATCTCCCAATAAAACATGCTCTACGAAATCTTTCAAATGTTCTGATGATATCAAAGTACTATCTCCTAAAAGGTCTGTCAATAAACAATTCACCCTCTTGAGAAAAATGCTTTACCAAATTCTCAAGAAGTCAAAACACAAACAGTCACCCTTGGAAAAATACCCAGCACAGATACACATTACATCAGAATCACGTCAGAACGGGGACGGGTAACTCCGGGAAAACGTGTCCAACGTCCTGACTTAGTCAGAACAAATTCCTCAGATAAACATTCATGTTTCAACTCATTGACCAGCTCAAATAATAATCGGAAGCACAAAGGCTTCAACCATGACTGACGAGAACATGCCAAATCCTTCCTCCAATACCCAATACCTTGACAAATATACCAGTCCAACAGCCCCCCTGCTGTAACATCCATCCCAAACACGAAGAAACCAAACAAACAAGTCCAAAACAAACATGAAGAAACCAACAAATCCAAAACAGACAATAAACAATCCAGCAGCCCCCCTGCTGGGACATCTCATATAAACGCAACGAAAACCCCATTCAATATTTAATTCCATGTCACCTCCGCAGGTAAAACGCGGAAAACGATCCAGACATGAGCTACCCAAATCCCATCAGCCAACATCAATTCCATATAAAACCCCCAGGGAAAACACGGAAAATCCCAACATGAACTACCAAACCCGATGTCAGAAACACTGCTTGTTGTGCTGCGGCGGACAGCATGGTATCACATTCCCCCCCCCATGATTTCCGACAGCAGTGCAACAATCAGGCGTGATTCCGCAAAATCCAGCATGCCAATTCTGCATCGAACTTCATCAACTCCAAACCGAAACAAGAAAAGAAAATATATCAAAGAAAAGGCGTCACACGTCCAGCGCATACCAGCCTGCCGTACAGGCCTACTTCGAAAGGAAAACTGGTACTCCGCAAGGATTGACTCGTCGGGTACGGTACATCGGAGGGACAGAGAAACGGAGCGTGCCCCCCAACGTCTTTACCCAGCACGTCGCACGCCAAGCCAACGCCTACGAATATCCAGCACCACCAGAAAAACATAGCGGTAACTACCATAGAGAATGTTATCCCAACAAAGAGGGAAAACCAAAGTGGAACAAACCGTACGCAGAAATAATACTACCACCGCCATTTGAGATATTTTCCCGGCAAACAACAGCCCCCCGGCCGCAACATTCCATTTGCCTCCCAGAAAAACAACAATAATCAGCCATGGAAATTCCCTGCCATTTGGCCGTGGAAATTAGTGTCCCTGCAAGGTAAAACGCGGGTGGGCATCTCTACAGAACAAAACAAAAGCAAATCCAAACCTGCAAATGTGTCAACGATAGGAAAAATGATTTGCAGACATTCAAACAACGATGAAAAGTGCAGCATTGTATCTGAAGATCAAAACACAAGAACAACATCCTGCACACAACAAATAATAGAAAAATGACAAGAAGAATACGCAAACAAACATCACGTGCCTTGGCGAGTTTGAGACCCCAGCAGAAGTCGCGCTGCTTGCCGTCATTGTCGGACTCGCCCGGTCTTCCGAACTCCCTTCCCCGCTTCATGATCCTCCTGTCGTTGTTCCGGTCGCGAACACGGGCTCCCCGGCCGTTGCCCCCGCGACATCTTTCCACGGTCGAACGGGGTGTCCACCCCCATCACCGGCCTCACTCTCCCAGCCTTCAGCCGGCACAACTCCCCCGGGTCGAAGGGGCGCAGCAGTGCCCCAAACCAGGCCACATCCAACCCCTCCGCCTCGTCGTTGCTACTGCTGCCGCTGCCGCTGCAGCTGCTGCTGCTGCTGCTGCTGGAACCATCGACCAGGTCGTCCACCCCGGGATAGTTGGCGCCGCGCACCCCCGAACACACGGTGCCGGGATCGAAAGGGTGCGTGGACGCCCCCCTCTCGCCACAGACGCTGTCATCCCAGCAGCCATCAACCTCACCTGCGCACCAACCGCCATCATCGCTACCGTCGTCAATGCCGTTGACCACCGCTTCCCCGTTGCTGGCCGTCCCCCCAACCGATACGGTGGGGGGAACGTCACCGACGGTCGCCATCGTAGCGGCCGGTGCCATCGCCGCGGTCGCGGGTGGTGCCGTCACCGATGTCGCCACTCCAGCCGCCGATGCCGTCATTGTAGCCACCTGCGCGGGTTCTCGAGCCATTCTCCCCGCCGCCGCAGCGGGAGAAACAACACCGTCGGGTGCCGCCGCCGTCGCCGCTGGAACCGCCGTCGATACCGACGCTCCAAGCACCAACGCGGGCGCTCCGGTCGTTCTCCCCGCCACCGTCGCGGAGATAACAGTGTCGCCGGGCACCGCAACCGTCGCCGCTGGAACCGCCGCCGATGCCGTTACTCCAGCTGTCGCCGCGAGCCCTCCCCGGCGCTTCCTCCGCCGTCGCTGCGAGGGAAACACTACCGCCGCCGTAAGTCGCCATCGTCGCCTCTGGAGCTGCTGCCGATGCCGCCGCTCCTGCCGCCACTGCAGGAACCTCGGCAATTCCCCCCGCCGCCGTCGCGGCGACAACACTACCGCCGCCGTAGGTCGCCGCCGTCGCCGCTGGAGCTGCCGCCGATGCCACCGCTCGTGCTGCCACCGCGGGGACTCGGGTCATCCCCCCTGCCGCCGTCGCGGGGGGAACACTGCCGCCAGAGGTCGCCCCCATCGCCGCCGGAGCTGCTGCCGATGCCGCCGCTCGTGCTGCCACCGCGGGGACCCCGGCCGTTCCCCCCGCCGCCGCCGCCGCGGGGAAAACACTGCCGCCGGAGATCGCCGCCGTCGCCGCTGGAGCTGCTGCCGATGCCGCCACTCCAGTCGCCAACGCAGGCGCTCCGGCCATTTCTCCCGCCCCAGCGGCGGGGAAAACATCATCGCAGACACTGCCACCAGCGTGAACCATGTCCACAGAATCATTCCATCCAAACCATCCGTCATCATCACCGTCCACAGCGCCGCCAGCGTGAACCACGTCGACGAAATCAGAGCGGTACTCGCTCTCTGCCATCACCTCGCCGCCAACGTGAACCAGGTCGACAAAATCAGAGCGGTACTCGCTCTCTACCACCACCTGCTGCTGTACAACCGAGCTTCCACCGATGTCCATGCAGCTGCCGCCGCCATTGACGCCCATCCAGCAGCCACCGCGGACGATACGGCCGTCATCCTCGCCGCTGCTGCCATGAAGATGCACGGCGCACTTCCGCCACATATGGCCGTACTGACCACAGGCGCCGCACGTACCCTCGAACCTGCGGGGTGCGGCGCATTCTTCGCCGTGGTGGCCGTTCCTGCCGCACCGAGTGCAATGGTATACCGTACCAGGCGGAGGGGGTGATTCCTGCTGGAAATACACGGCGTTGCTCCCGCAGTCATATATCCCACCAACTCCGGTTGGCGGCAGCTGCTGTTGCTGCCGCGCCAACTGCTGGTGCTGCCGCGCCTGGTGGCTCTGAGTGAAAACGCAATGTTGGTTCTGCTGACTGACAAAACCACTACGAGAACACTGCTGTACCTGCGATGGCTGCTGCTGCCATTGAGCACTCCATCGCTGCTGCTGTTGTTGTTGTTGTTGCTGCCGCCTAAGTCTCTCCTTCTCATACTCGGCAGCCTCCGCAGCTCTGAGCACCTTCACCAGCCTCTCCACCTCCGACTCGGCAGCTCGTAGCTTCTCTGCTGCGTTGCGCGACCTCTCCTCCATCTTGATGCGCACAACTGTACCCTCCTCCCTTTGCGAATCTCTTCCTATTCCGCCGCTTCTCTCCGCCATAGTCTACGCTTGAAAAATATCCCGTACCCTGCTGTCCCAGCCCTGAAGCGCTGTCCCAGCAATACACCCCCTGCTGTCCCGGTCCCCGATGGCCACCGTCCCAGCTATACACTACCCGCTGCCGTGATGTCCCGTCCCCGTTGGCCACGTCCCAGCTTAGCTATATATATCGTATTCGCCGCCCCATTGGCCCGGCACATACAGCTCAGACGCCAATACCCACTACCAACACCAGGCCATACAATATATTGTGTTTGGGTGCGGTAGCCCGTCAGAGGCCGAAAGAGAAAGAAGGTTGACTCAAGACCTTGGTTGATTAGAGAGTGAGAGACATGCGGTAGGCAAAACCATCGCCATGCAGCATGCCCATCAACACATTTCATCCGCGTACCCCCCGGAGGCCCCATAGACAGTATACTCTGCCGAGCACCCCAAACAAGTTCCTTGATTACTAGAGAGAGTTTAACGAGTGACAGACGTGAGCAAGAAGAGGCAAAGCCTGCTGCACCAAGTCTGTCTATCATACCCATATCTATCTCATCTGCGTAACCCCCTCGGAGATCTCGGAGAATTGTATCCTGCCGAGTACACACACAAACAGCCCCCCTACTCGGTACGAGATAGGATCTACGAGATCCTCCGTACATATCGCCAGGTAAAACGGCAACAAATCTAAAAACTATTCATCTTTCGTATCCATAAATCATCTCAACTCCCGGATCTATCGACTATTCAAGTTTCAGGTTACTACTCCTCCTACGACTATGGAACTTCGCTAAGAGTCTTAACAAGCACCCCTCTCGAGAAAATGTCGTCACCACATTCTCAAGCAGTCAAATACAAAGAATTGTCCTTGGAAGAATACTCAGCAAAGATCAACATTACATCAGAGCCACGTCATAAAGACTCTGGACGGACAACTCTGGCAAAACGCGTCAACAAATACCTCGAACAAAATCCTCGCACAAAACTGTGTTTCAACTCATTGACCAAGTTGAAGTAAGCTTCGGAAGCACATAGGCCTCAACCATGTCTTACCAAAAGATGTCAAATCCTTCCTCCACAATACATCGTTCAGAACAGTCATCAAAACCAAATACATGCGGCACAAATAGACAAACGTTAAAAACCCGGCGTTCGAAGACGCCAGAGGAAACTTTCGCCAATTATGCCGTTTCTCAAACATCTTGACAGCCCCCCTGCTGCATCATCTCCAAAACCACAAACGCTAACAGCGCCCCTGCTGCATCATCTCCCAAAACACAAACCCTAACAGACCCCGTGCTGCATCATTTCCCAATACATAAAAGCTTAACAGTCCCCCTGCTGCATCATCTCCCAAAGCACAACAGCTTGACAGCCCCCCTGCTGCAACAACTCTCGGATCCAAACAACGGGAAATCAAACGAATATCATGAAGTTACCTCCGAACTCCGCGGGAAAAACGCGGAATCGCGAATAAACAAGAAATGTATTTCTTATCCTAGCAACGAGGAATCAGACAAGTATTATGAAGTTGCCTCAAACTCCGCAGGTAAACAAACGCGGAATCGCAAACAAACAACAATTGAGGACTTCTCCTCATTTTCCGCAGGTAAAACGCGGAAAACGTGAACAAAATGAACCATCAAACCCGAACGTCCGCTAGAACTCTGCTTGTACTGCGGCGAATATCATGGCATCTCAGCATCACATTCACCCCCCCCCATGATTTTCGACAGCAGTGCTAGCAGTGACCCAACAACATCAACTGCACCATTCGGCGCGGTGAAGTCCTAGACTATGCAAACCATATCCTTGACAAATGAAAAACGCATGTACCACAGACCAAAAACACCACGTTCGTTCGTGCGCATCGCAGCACAACAGCCTACGTCGACGCAGTTCTCAAACTCATGGCTTTCAACAAACAAAATCGACCCAGAAAATAGATAGTCAAATAAACATAATTCTCGCGAACGTGCCTGAATCGCGCGTAGACTCATTGTGTAACCACGGTCATCTCGCACGGTAGCTCCCGAACACGTAGCCTCTCAATTCATGCCGCACCCTTCCAGACACGATCGAATGTCCAGCCCTGACATTACCCCCCATCGTCCCGCACCACGCAGATACCATTGTACACGGTCGGATGGGCGCCGGGGTGCCCCGCACCCGTACCCGCACCCGCACCCGTAAACAACGCCACGAAGCTGCCGTCGCCGCTGCCGCCGTTGCTGTTGCCGCCTTCGTCGCCATTGTCCAACCAACAGCCATCCTCATCGCACGCGCCCTCCGCTTCTTGCGCTGCTGGTGCCGGTGTAGCTGCTGACGTGGGCACTGCGATCGCCCCCCCAGTTGGTACGGCGGGGGGTATCTGGCCGCAGGTCGACGAAACCTCCAGTGCCCCGTTCCTGCAGCTGACGGCGCCCCGGCCGTTCCCCCCATCGACGAGTCGGGGAAAACACCAATACCTGTCGTCGTCCCCACCGTTGTTTCCGCTGCTGAAGCCACGCCTGCTGACGACACAAGTGGTGGGCCCGGCTGTACATGCAGTGCCGGTTTCTTGGCCGCCAATTTCTCCCTTTGCCTCCGTATGTCAGCAAGCTCTTCTTTCATACTTTCGAGTTCATCCGTCGCCGGTGCCGCCGCAGGTGGCACCACTGATACCGTCGCTTCAACAGCACGTGCCTGCTCCCCGGCCGTTCCCCCTGCCGCCGCCGCGGGGAAGACTCTGTTGCCGGGGGTCCCCGCTCTCGCCGCCGTTGCTGCCTCCGATGCCGCCGCTCCAGCCGCGAGTGCCTGCGCCGCGGCCGTTCCCCCCGCCACCGTAGCGGGGAAACCACCACCACCGGTCGCCGCTCCCACAGCAGTTGCTGTGCCCCATGCCACCGCTCCATCTGCAAAGGGGAGGAGCGACTCCGGCTGATGCCTGTGTCTGTTCCTCCTCTAGCGTCGTCGCTTCCGCTGCTGGTACGGCATAGTGTCGTTGCCACTCGCGTTGAGACCCTCTCCATCACCGACATGTACGCGCTGTTGCATGCGGCCGGTTGTGCAACACATGCGGCGCCGATGACCATACTCACCGCAAGCAGTGTAGTGGCCTTCAAAGCGTCGTGGCGCATTGCAGTCGCCGAGTGAGTGTCCATGCCTCCCGCACCTCACGCACTGATGAACGTGTGCAATACCCG
This sequence comes from Ectocarpus siliculosus, assembly GCA_000310025.1. Taxonomy (NCBI): domain Eukaryota; class Phaeophyceae; order Ectocarpales; family Ectocarpaceae; genus Ectocarpus; species Ectocarpus siliculosus. The sequence continues at coordinate 2,192,177 of FN649730.1, read as the reverse complement.
CATAACCCGCCTTGCCCTCAGGCCATCCACCCTTTCGCCCAGAGACCTTAGCCTGTGTCTGTTGTGCATCCTCGGATGTCTGCTGCACACCACTTCCCTTGTCTGATTTGAGTCTCCAACTTCAACGTCTCCACCCGACCTCTTTTTCCCTTCCTCCCGAGGTCTCTCTGTCAACGCCTCCCCCTTCATTTACAGCAGTTTTGCAGCCGACTCATCCCCTTCCGTCGACAACTCATCCAACCCACCACCCTTATAACCACCGCCACCCCCGTGGTCCGAGTGTCCAACTCTCCCTTCATCGCTGTTTCCTTCCCCCCCCTCACCTCTCTGTGCCATGAGAAGAGCACACCGCAAGCAGTGCGTTTAAACACAGCCCCTCCTTCGGTGCCAGTGACGTACAATCGGCCGGCGGTGGCCTATTCGCGCTTAGATATGTGTGTAGATGTGCCGGTGGGGTCGTGTGTGTACGCGTCTCGAAGATGCGTGCGATCAAAGTGTGTTTCTTAGGCCTTCGTGGGCCGCGAACAGCTGGGAATTTGAACACTGAAAAGGGGGGCACGCAACATCAGCTGACGCCAGCTAATTGCGCCGCTTCCCTGTATCTATCCAATTGCGCAGCTTCATTTTCTCTTCAACTCTCTCTCTCTCTCTCTCTCTCTCTCTCTCTCTCTCTCTCTCTCTCTCTCTCTCGACTAACTGCAATTCCCTCATAAGCTCATCATTCCAACCATAAACTAACACTTTCTCACTTCTAGTCTCCACCTCATATACTTTTCCTGACCTTAGTTGACGATATCTCAACCAGAACTAAATTCCCACCCTGCTCCCAGAGCCATCATTCTTAAGTCCATCACATCACGTCTCAACATATACACTGCGATTAAACTACCCCAAGTCTTCTTACACTGACTAAAACAAGGGTTGATTTATTGCACGACAGCAACAGAGAGGTTTCAGGAATTGGTTCGGGAGGCATTGTCGTCGCGGAACGCGTCCCCTGGGTTTTGAGCCAATTTTCGCAACTTTGACGGTTAACTACACGCGCTACGGAGGTCTGCCGAGCTCCGGACACGGGCGTTAATGTACCGACGGGCCTCCCGCGTGCCCCTGAGAAGGAACCGCAAGAAATGACTCGCTGGGGCGAGAGAAAGAAATGTCGAGGCATGAAAAGTGACCAAATCATATATGTACATATGCGGAACGACGTTCCCCAAAGGATGGGGCCAGAAAACCAGAAAATTTCACGGCCGCCAATGGTGCCTCGTTGTCGCATGCCTTCTAAGTCGATGTTTAGGTGTGTCTTCGTCGTAAGTGAGTCAGTTCGTCCACTTGAGCTAAACTAAGAAATACGTTTGAGTTAGGGTCAGCCGAGCTTTCGGCCTGTGGTCTACTTTAACAAGTAAGTGTGCTTGAGTCTCAACCGGCGTGTTTCGTTCCGAACCCCACCCCCCAGCTCTCTCGCTTTCTCTCCCCCCCTCTGTCTCCCTCTCCCCCCTTTCGGCAATTGATACTGACAGGCATTGCACAGGGTGACAGCCATGCGGTTTCTGAACGTTGTATTGGGAGGAGCTGCCCTCATTCTGTCGTTTATCAGCCATGGTGGTGAGCTATTCGGTATCTGATTGCACCTTTGTGGTTTTTCCATTCATCAGTGCTGAGGAAGGCTGGATGATGCATGCCCACGTCAAAGATTTGTTTTTGAGGTATTCTCGGCCGGTCTTCTGCTGCAATGTGCTCTCGATTCATGTTCAGATACCATGCGTTTTGTTTGTGCTGGATCCTCAAATTGTTTATTTTCCGCAATGAATGAAGTAACTGCATTGCGAGGGGATAGTCTCTCGGGAATGGAGGTGTGGAATGAGGCAGCTGACGAAAACCGCGCGTCATACCTAGATGATATTTCTTGAGCACGGGCTTGTCAAGTGTGTGGGAAGAGAAACATTCAGGTCTCTGTCTGCAGCTCGTGCGGACCACAAATCTAATGCAAGTGACGTCCGGCAGCAAGTACGTAGTAAGCAACGCACCCGATATGATTTTAAAGTCGGTCACAAGCAAGCGCACATCAGAGCACACGGCGTGTATCCGGACGTGGTGCGTTGCGACACCGCTCGTGGCAATCAACCTCCGTGAGAGAGTTGTGCCGGCAGACTCTTACACGAGGACGAAGAATTCCCAGCCAGGTGGTCTAAATATTTATACGTGAAGAAATTTTGACTTTTACAATAGTCGGAGAGACAGAAAACAATTCAGAGTGAGAGGAGTGGGGCTGCACGTGGGCTGCACCATCTCAGCAAAACATTCCGACGGAAATATAATTGAACTTATATATACCAAATTGTCAACCAATGAGACAGCATGACCCCTTGGGCAAAGATACGTCGTCTCGTACGTATATACAAAACGTACTCACTCAAAGTTTGGTTGACCAATCACCACCACATGCTATGCATCAACTATTTATAGTTGCCAGCAACACAAGTAATTCTAGCGAAGTACGTACGTCCGAAATACGACTCAGCAAGCTGTGATACTCAGAATGACAGCTGCTGAAAACGTACGTATGTACGTCAAGAACAAAGTCAATTTGCACCAGAAGGAGACTTCTAGGAGAAAAATATATACTACAACACGGATAGCCGATGTAGCTGAATAATAGACATTTCCTATCAAATGTGCTCTGCTTGTCCGGCAGTATATCAAACACAGAATGCACGCCTGCGCTACTACTGCCTGTCTTGATACGAAGGTGAGGACATTGTACGTACCGCTGTGAACCTGTGGTTAACGCATGTGTGTGTGATTTTTTTATCATATGCTGCATATATACTTGCAGGATGGTCGTCGTGTCGTGACACATCTCTCTAAATCGTACCTCGATTTTGTTTTTGGCTACAACACAGCACAGTTTGAACCAGACACCGAAGGCTCACGTTCGGGCACGCGCAACCGCATGATAAAGGCCGACACGCGTCGCAAATGATTGACAGCACGGAGTATAGCCGCGCAGCACGGGCGGCCGTACATGCAGACTTATACCGCAAGCCAAGTAAGGTTTAAGGCTTAGTATTATTGCTTAACCATTTCACGAAAAAATTCACGCATTTTTTCACGGAACGTTGAAAAGAAGATCCGACTTTTCGCGCTTGCTCTACGTAATCGTGATGTCATCGCAATACTAACCCATGCCCTTCAGGTGAGTACACGCTTTGCTCGACATACAACAGGTTGACTTGGTTTTGCTCTCCATAGAGCAGCGGAAAAATCACATAGAGCAGCACCCGACACAAAGGACAGCATTCTTATTAAGACACCGTCCACCCGGCTTGCTGTTTTCAACTACAGGCCCAGGGAAGAGTGTCGCAACGCGGGTGGTTTTGCTTGCGATTTTTTCCCGTTGGTGCTGGTTGGCGGCTGATTCTTCATCGTTGTGCGACCCCCCCTGATTTGACCACGACCTGTCGAAGGGTAGACGAGCTCACAACATACGGCGGCAGCGGCGCTGACGGCCAGCATCACATACATACATTACCAATCCGAAAGAATTAGCGTGTCTAACCCTGCTGCTCTAGTACTGCGTGGTGCTGTGGATTTGAGTTGCTGCCTCTCCGACCAAAAACAGGCCATCCCACCCAGGGCGCACAAAAAAAAAAGTTCCGACACCTAACCCTACCCCCCCCCCCCCCCCCCCCGGGAGGGGGGGGAAAAAAGTTTTATTTTTTTTAAAATTTTCCTACAGGGCTTTCTTTTGGCTTTCTCCCTCTCCCTTGGGTGGGCTTGCGTGGGGGGGGGTTTACCGGACCACCTGCAAACAGGACCTTGTTACTAAGAAGGGGTAAATTGCTACTTCATGTACTGAAATAAACTGTGATGGGCTGGGGACACTTCTTATTATTTGGTTTTCATGTCTTGAAGTACAGCAGTAGTGCTTGGGGACAACCCCTCAGCTACAAGTCCACGACATTTGACCTCGGTCGAATGTGGCGACATGACACAACCAAATGACACATACCCAACGTCATCATTCCAAGCTTACTCAAGCCGGCAACATACCGAAGAGGGGCTGTCGATGAGCCTACGGCGGTGGAATCACCTTCGCCACGTGCAACACCCATCAACAAATAATAGCAATTTGTCTTGCATGGTACTTATTATTCACTCCCCGAAGCCCCTACACCTCCCTCAACAAGACTAAACCGCCGTTTCTTCGAGCGCTTTCTTCGCGTTGAGCGCCTTCGCCCTTCATCCTCTTCCCCCCTCACCCCCAGCCTCCCCTCCTTCTCCTCCTGTTCCTCCTCCTCGTGCTCCTCCTCCTCCTCCTCCTCTTCCGACCCCGAGCTCTCATCTTCAACTGAGTCCCCCGTCTCCGCTGAGGACTCGTCTGAGAGTGACCCGTCTGTACCATCAACCCCCTCCGCCCCCGGCGAGACCTTACGGCGTGCTACGGGGGCTTTGCCAGCCGTACTCTTCTGGTGTGAGACCTTTCCGCGTGTGCCGGGGGCTCTGACAGCCGTACCCTTGCCCTCTATTTAGCTTTCCCACCACCGCCGCCTTCTCAGTCTCGCCTACGGCAAAGCTCTTCGTGAACTTCGCAGTGTTCGGATCTGTTTGTAACAAAAAGGTTAGGGTTAGGGTTGCTATCGTCAAAAAGCTTGCACGATATAATAAGTAGATGGATCGACTGTTGCCGCACCGAATGAAGGATGTGGATTGGTGACGCTCGTCTTGGTTGTATGGGACAAGAAATGCTTTCAACACGACGTTTTTTCCATGATTAGTCTGCCGACGGCATGAAATGATCGAGAGGTGGTCCCGAACTAGAACAGCATGTAGAAAATGATTGGCAGCATCGACCATAGCCGCGCAGCACACGTCGGCCGTTCTCGCAGACCTACTCAGCATCTGTCACACCTTATGCCCCCCCTGCACACTGGGGGCGCGGGGGCCGATGCTTCACCCTCCCGTGCCCTCTCGCTCTTCGCGAACGTCTTCACGTCTGTCTTCACGTCTTCATTGCAAGCGTCTCAATACACCGTCCCTTGCTACTTCTAACGTGTCGTCTCTTCCTTCTACTTATTCCTCCCTTCCCCCCAAACCCTCAACCACCATCCATCCCGGTGTGGCTGCCCGCCCCATTGGGGGGCGAGGGGCCAATCCTTAACCCTAGTTTGCCTTACTTGCAGCTCGATCTTCGAGCGCGGATCCTTGCATTTGGATGGACTTTTCGATGCTTCGACCTGCGGATGGGTTGATGATTGTTACATCTACAAGAATGGACTTGGTGCAGAGTTCCTCTTCTTTATCTCCTGCGTGTATTCCTGGGGGGATCACCAAATCCATCTTGTAGAGCCCTTTTCCCCTACCAGTGCCTGTGGTAAATGGGGAAGAATCTTCAACCGCGATTTGCATATGGCGCATTCGCGTAATGTCTTCAACATCACGCGAACCATCCTGTTGTGCAGGAAGGTTGAAGCACCGGTCTTCGTGCAGACCAGGGAGTGGGCTCTGCTCAACCGCTCTTTGCACGGCGACAATGCACCTGCACCGCAAAGTCTGCCTGTCTGTGTGTATTTTTTCTCTTAGCATCGACCGCGCAAACCGGCGGACCAAAAGGAAACGACGTCAGTCTCAGTGCCGTTGAAAACACAAAACACTTCTCAATGCCGTTAACTGGGACCCCGTGAGGGGGCGGCATGGGGGAGACTAACGTATTCTCCGGATCAAAGACAAAATGTGTGTGTGTGTGTGTTTTCGTCCCCTTTCTTATGGCGACAGCTCCCCCATTTTCGTGACGAGATGTGTTCTACACGTGTTTTAGTGTACGTATGTATGTTGAGTGCTACACTTCTCAGTGTATGTAGAGTACTACACTGTTCAGTATGTTTTGTTCGTACAAGTACACACCAATAATCCAGGGTGACACAGGAGGGGGTAAACACGGAGGCTTTTTTCTTCTTTTTCTTTTTCTTCCTCTTTTTTTCTTTGGTGCCCCCCCTTCCTCCTGCGTTAAGTGCTGTATTTTTGTTTTTCTCGCGGGAGGGTCCAGCCGTCCTTCCCCCTCGTCGACGGTGCTAAAGGCGAAGTTTGGTACTCGCGAGATTATATAGCTTTTTTAGTCTCTCACCTGCAATAGTTGTACATTTAGTTTTTCACCCCACGGGGATTCGAACTCACGACGTTGCCACTTGCGGTTTCGAGATTATCACTACACCACCGGTCCATGTACGATGCGATGTAAATATCCAATATAATCACGATTTGCAAGGGGATGACCTTTGTCATCATTTGGTGCTGCTAGCGGAGACCGGTACCCCCAACCATCCTCATCCAGATGGTAGTTGTTCCTGGTGGCATATACGCGTTCAACGCCAACGCTCACCGTTTCCGCTCATCGTCTATCACCCAAGCATGACCGTCATGGGTCGATAGTCGATGATCGCCGCGGAACAATGCCGCGACGGTGCGAAATCTATTTGGCGAATCATTGAGTGCTTTTTGGAATATTCGCGTGGTGCATTAAGCCACCGGTTCACATTTCACCACCCTGCCCCGCCGCCCTTCGCTTTGTTTCTTTTTGATTCCCGGTCAGTTTTTGCTCAAGTCGTTGCTGATTGCACGGACGAGCCAGAGGGTACTTGCTGTCAGTCAGCAGCAGACCCTGAAACTGTTGGCAGTTGTACCGACGACGGCATGTGCAACGTCGACGACATGTGCGGTGGGTGGTTCATCTTTGGTGACTCGCCGCAGTGATATCGAAGGTTGTACCAGCGACCTATCAACTCCGCGACCAAATCCTGCACCGCATGTGTTGAACGTTCTCGGCGCAGGATTTCGTTTCGACCACGCATGCCAGGCAACAGCCTTGACGCGAGACCCTTACCACGTCACATTGGCGACTGCACGTTGAACCGAACCAAGCGTGGTGTGTATTTTCGGGTTGAACCTGAACAGTTGTGAGTGGGTGGGACGTCCCCCATCAACGCTTTCACCGCTCGAAGCTTCGAGCTTGGCAAAATATCTCTTAAGAAGAAACACGAGGTAGGAAACACGTTTTGCCTTTTCCAGTGTTGTCCTCTCAAAATAGGCCAGGATCAGCTGGTGGCCCTAGGCGACTCGTCCGCATATTATGCATGTGACATGAAGCGGTTGACTTCTCCCGCGCTCGAAAACACGAATAGTGGCCGGAATCAATGAACACGCGGCGGGGAACAACTCAAGAGGTACACCGAATATTCTCAGGGTTCGAGTCATCGGTTGAAAATTCGATAAATTTCAGCCTAACGAAGGGTCATCCACGCGGGCATGACTGATGCGATTTTCATGCCGTCTTGTTTGGTGATGGCCTTATGTAATTCGATCTTGTCGAGGGCTCCGTGAACTCTCACATTGCGTCCATGATGATAGCAAGAGGTGCAAGACCAACATTACCGCCGCAACCACATAAGATGCCTGACCTGGTCCCCTACAATATTAGTGGGGGTGGGGAGCGCGGCAAACGAGGCGAAGCCATCGTGCAAGCGGGGAGAGACCCCGTGAGACACCAGGTAAAAAACCCAACCGAATGGCATGTGCTCGACATGCAAGAGGTTGACGCAAATCGTTCTGGGGTGGGCCTCCGAATGTTTGCTTTCGCGCGTGTGTGTGGCATCCTCGTTCCCGGCGGCTTGTCATGTGCTGCAGAGTTTTGTGCAGGATGGGCACTTGCGAACACATGCGACGCTACGACCCCTGTTTACCTTGGCGACGATGTCGACTGCGGCATTTTCTGTGATGAGAGTGACGATGTTGGCGACTGCGGCATCTGTACTCAGAGTCATTGCTGCGTGTCAGGTAAGACCGTGCATGGGTGAACTCCCACCAGCGTGCTCCGTTAGGTGACGTGACGTAGCCTATCAGGGGCGGTTGATTTTGCGCTGATACGCGACGGGAGGAGGGAGAACGCGCTCACAACCGCGACTCAAAACACCAGAAGCGTCGTAGAACACTCCTGTCGTATACACGTTCATCTCAATAGTCGTTGATGTACATGTCAGGTGAAGACATCGCTCGTCTGACAGACTGCCACACCGCGTTGCGCGCCAAGTGTCCTCCGGTATTGTATAATGTTGGGATATTGGGTTAGATACCGGTCTGGTTGTTCCATGTCAGGACGTATCCTTCGACTATGAATATAAACAAACCGTCTTGACGCAAGACGAATGAATGCCATGTGACGTTGGAGACTGCAACATGAAACGGATACCGTTGTGTCAGTTTTCTGTCAAAGCTAAGCAGTCATGAGTAAGTCGACCCCTTCCTCCCCAAAACACTGTCACAGCCTGGAAGCGTCGAGCTTGGCCACTGGCTCGAATATGTACATATTTTGGCGTAAATAGCATGTGCTGGAATGCGAAATCTTCGCCATGTTCCAACATCCTCTTTGACGTTGGGCCCAGCTGTTTACCCTAGGCGAGGCACGTCTGTATGTTCGTGCGACAGGATGCGGCAGAAACGTTCCCCGCTGTCGCAAAACACGGACATCCTGCCGGCTCTCTGGCTCCCTTTGTGAATAGGGCGAGGTGTATTATAATAGGGTATAGGCGGCCGCCCGCCGACGAGGCGGGACGGCCACCTCGAAGCAAAATATTTTGCCATTGTGTGATTAGCCATGGTGACGGACACGGCGGCCACGAATTAAGCGGAGAAGGTCGTAATGTGCATGTATGATTTATTACAGAACAATTACTTTGTTTGGCGTAGTTAATTTCGCAACAAACACTTTGGCGTCCGTAAATAGAATGTCGGCACCATCGCACTTGGAAAATACGAAAATGACGTACGCTTAAAGGAGAAGCCGAAATGAAAGCGAAATATTGGAAACAAACGCGCATGAAAAGCAGACACCGCCGAAGAGCCAATAGTACGTGTAAATGTATGTCCGGGTATCGATCGGACCATGGTTCGGCCATGGTTGGTTCAGAACATGAGCTAAACGCCAAATGCAGCATACTGCTAATAGACTACATATGGGTCTGTTGCTGCTGCCGAACTACACAACAGCGCACATCATGTATGTGATTACGTCTACTGCTGCTTGCTGGTTCATACACCGATGTTTGTGTCGTAAGACTGAAAACTACGTTATTAACGGTCCAACTTGCTCATTGTTGCCACCCTGATTTTTGTACCGGTCAACACCAAAGAATTGTTCAATTTGTTGTGTGGTAAGACTGAAAACTACGTTATTAACGGTCCAACTTGCTCGTTGTTGCCACCCTGATTTTTGTACCGGTCAACACCAAAGAATTGTTCAATTTGTTGTGTGGTAAGACTGAAAACTACGTTATTAACGGTCCAACTTGCTCGTTGTTGCCACCCTGAATGTTTCGTCCCGGTCAACACCAAAGAACTGCTCAAGATTGTTCAAAATGTGGTTGTACACGTAGCAGAAGAAATAATTATTTCGTGTTATATCCGGGTAACGATCGGGCCATGGTCTGGCCACGGTTCAGAACATGAGTTGACCGAAAAACGCAAGGCACTGCCAAAAACGGCGTAACCTTGGATAATGCAAGTGTTGTAATAAGTAGAAAAACAAAAGTAAAGAAAGAAATATATCTGTTGAACAAGTGTGGAAAAGGTGCACTATAACGCTGTTGTGCCAATGTTTCCAACACTTGTGGATTTTGTACGCGCCGAAATCTTGCATTGGATTAGAACGGGCAACAAAAAAAAAAAAGCAAACAAAAGCTGACAGCGTATTAAAATCAAGATGTACGCGTCATCAGCTCTTCTGTCATATAAGTATGTACTAGGATATAGGCGGCCGCCCGCCGATGAGGTGCGGGACGGCCACCTGGAGGAAAAATCTTTGCCATTGTGTGATTCGCCGTGCATTGGTCGAGACGGACACGGTGGCCACGAATTAAGCGGAGAAGGTCGAAATTTTCATGTAGGATTTAATCCAGCACAACTACTTTGGCGTATTTTATTTCGCAACAAATACTTCGGCATCCGTAAATAGACTGCTGTCGGCACCATCGCACTTGGAAAATACGAAAAATAACGTTCGCTCAAAGGAGAAATCGAAATGAACGCGGAATATCGGAAACAACGCGCATGAAAAAAAGGCACAGCAGAAGAAACCAATGGTATGTGGAAGTTAATGTCCAAGGAACGGCCGCCTGGAGGAAAATCTTTGCCATTGTGTCATTCGCCGTACATTGGCCGAGACGGACACGGCGGCCATGAATTAAGCGGAGAAGGTCGTAATTTTCATGTATGATTAATCCAGAACAACTACTTTGGCGTATTTTATTTCGCAACAAATACTTCGGCATCCGTAAATAGACTGCTGTCGGCACCATCGCACTTGGAAAATGCCAAAATGACGTACGCTTAAAGGAGAAGTCGAAATGAACGCGGAATATATCGGAAACACCGCGTATGAAAAAAAAAGGCACCGCAGAAGAAACCAATGGTGCGTGGAAGTTAATGTCCAGGCAACGGTCGGACCATATGGTTCGACCATGTTTGTTGCAGAACATGAGCTAAACACAAATTGCAGCAGGCTACATACGGGTCTGTTGCTGCTGCCGAACTACAGAACACCGCACATCATGTATGTCAGTATGTCAACTGCTGCTTGCTGGTACACACACCGATATTGATTTGTGTGGTAAGACTTAAAATTAAAACTACTGTACGTTTTTGACGGTCCAACTTCGGTCCAACTTGCTATTTTTGGCCACCCTGAATGTTTGGGCCCGGTCAACGCCAAATAACTGCTCACGATCCTTCAAATGTGGTTATACACGTAGCAGAAGAAATCAATTTTTCATGTGTAGAAAAGAAAGTATAGAATGAATATCCGGGGAACGATCGGACCAGAAAATGCGTTGAGCGCAAAATGCAAGGCACTGCTAACAACGGCATAATAACCAACCTTGGTGTATGCAAGTAGTAAGTGTTGTAAAAAATACTGTAGTAGTGGTAGAAAAGACAAAATAAAGAACGAAATGAAAGCATTACTCGTTATCCTTGTCGCAGAATTGCGTACTCTCGATGTAGAGAGGGTTCGTCTTCCGGACGAAGAGAGAGGCATCCTTGACTGTTCGTCGCCTAGGCACTCAATCGTTCCGTCTGTCCATTTGACTCCTGGTGTATTGTTGCGAAGGCGGCATATACCTGAAGGTACGCGTGATGACAGCAGCAGGTTTACGTTGTTGGTTTGTCGATCTGGATGAGGTAGTCGGTGGCATAACTAAAGGTACACGTGATGAAAGCAGCAGGTTTACGTTGTTGTTTGTCGATTCGGATGAGGTAGGTGGTAGGTGGTGCGGAAAAAATATGAACCTTTCGAGCACATGTGCGGAGGGTTGTGCGCGGAATAACTGTTATCGTTTCGTGTTTTTTTTTTAAACGATGTGTGTGATAGTCTTAAGGAACAATAAAAACACACTGTACACACAGAAAGAATGCCCATTCGAGATATACCCACAGTCGAACGGGATGTGATGGAGTCTTTTCAGTGAGTGGAGGGAAACCGGCTGGGTACTGGACTTATTTCGAGTCTTTTTAAGTCTATACACTGATGATTTATTCCAGTGATGCCAGCTGGTGCTAAGTACAAAAACATCTGTAGACTATACAACTTACATTTTACAATACATCCCCTCCCTGTAGTTCTCTACTGGGTCAACGACAAAATGTCGGGGTGAATCCCTCCGTTGTGTCGTGTATTGTAAAATGTAACCTTCACAGGGGACACGGCGCAGTGTCTATTGACAGCTTGCTGGTTTATTAGGCATATTGCATATTAGGAATAATATTGTAAAAATCATGGAAGATGGAACGACGTCTACAGCAGTACATCACTCGTTTTTCAAATCTACAGATTTTTTAATTTCACGGACAACAGGTGTGTCCCGCCGTTTTTTGAATTTACAAACCGTATTTGATCCTTTGGGGTAACGTATCAGTGCTGTTTACAGCAGTAGATGAGAATGGTACACCTGGTACATGGTAGGTAGGGCATATCAGTCAGTTTGTATCATGTTAGCTTGTTTCTTGTTATGTTGGGGATTGGTAAACACCATTAGTAGAGCACGGAAAGTTTTCATATGATTTACATCCAATGTGTGTGGTGGTTGTTGTCAACTTCCCTGGTGTTCCTCAGAGCGGTTTGTCGAGATATCTTGTCGCAACCATGTCGTAATCACGTTGTAGAACATCCGTCATGAAGGTCAGCAGAGGCAGCGCGTAGCAGTTGGTCTCTCCGTGTGGAGCAGTGGTGTGGACATGTTACGGAGTACGGCGAAGGATACAACACGTAGAAATTACCCACCTGGATGTACAGCAATCAGCAGCGAAGACGATGTGTGTCAGCCACGAGGTCAATATGGGAGAGCACCTTAGCACGAAACCCGATACAGCCTTCCCGCCTTGCCTCAAGTCCTATCGGAGGGGCTATATATGTGGTACCACGGCAGGAATCCGAATGCCGGCTGCTCCGAACACAATGGGAGGCTTGCGGTAGGGATCAAACTGGGAATGTGCAAAAGGGGCTTCCCGACCAGGGCTCAACTGTAGATTTGGAGGCCATCGAGGTGTTGTATTTTCACCTGGTCATGTGACGTCATTTGGTCTAAGTTTTAGAAGAAATTTCACTGGGTCATATGACGTCATTTGCGATCCGAGATTAGAAGAATTTGGTTACAGTAATGATATTTGGCAAGGGACACGGGTCACTGTGCTCCCCCTTGCTAATGGATAATTTGGCAACTCATTGCCGTTCGTATCCATCATCCATTATTCTATTGTCGAGTGTTGTCCATTACTCTATTGTCGAGTGTCCCAGTTGTGATGTTTCAAGTATTATTTCCTCGGGATGTCCTACAAGAATTCATCCACACTGCGCGTCGGACCCTTTCTTGCAAGGAGTACCCAATAAAAGCGTGAGCTCCATTCAACTATCCTCATGTCTCTCCTAGCACATACATTCAAATCAATCATCACATCCTAATTAATTATACTACAGTAGCTACCTGCGTTGATACCAACATCGTTGGTTTTCTGTACTTTTTTCGACAATATACATCCTGTCATTTTGCTCTTAATCTACCCTTGCCCCTATTCCCACAAGTAAAGAAATAAAGTCATAAATCACCCCCATGGTAATAAGATACCAAATGTTATGTTCTACACCAAAATTGTACTCTTGCTTCTGTACGCGAAGAATCCCTAACATGTATGCGTGATTTCCTATAGAAGACCTGACGAAAATTGTGTAGCTTAGTGCCTAAAAGATTCACCTTGTAATGGTCTGGTGTGTTAACATATCTCTCATCAACTTAGCTGCCGCTCGCTCAAAAAATTCAAAAATTCAATACGTGTACAACGAACTGCAAAATTTTAATCTACACAACTGGCTAAGTAATACAGCATACTTCGAACGATAACTAGTTTTGGTCTCAATGTGGGGAAATCGGCGATATGACTTCAGATATAACTCATCGTGTCTCGTTTATCATACCTTTGCACTTGGTAACCTGCTAAGTCTTGGACTATGTCCATATGATAGTCTTTGATGTGATGATCTGATTGGATAAATATATATGCGGTGAGATTCGAGTTGAAGGGCGATTCCGCAGCACAAAGTTGCCACGATGACATACCGCTGGCGTGGTATACAGACACGTATCCGTACGTGCGAATGACGGCACGTGCGAATGACGGCTTGTCCTGTAGGTATACAATACAGACGCGTATCCATATGCATGTGCGAATAACGGGTTGTGATGTAGGTATGTATACGAACGCAGTAGTACAGATGCACGACGTATGTACGGATGTGATCTTTCTGCAGCATGTGATCTGCCTGCAGGCAGGTTAATGCTGTACACCACCGTCATCTGTTGAACAAGCGTGGCGAAAGGTGCACTACTATACTGCTGTGCCAATGTTTCCAACATTTGTGGATTTGTACGTGCCGAAATCTTGTATTGGATTAGATAGAACGGGCATGAAAACACAAAAAAAAGCCCTGAACAAAAAAACTGAAAGCATACTAAAATCAAGATGTACGCGTCATAAGCTCTTCTGCTAAATAAGTAAGTATAATAATGTAAATCTAACTTAGTTCAAGGCGTCTTAAAACTGAAGTCCCACGAAAACCCCACAGTCTTACGAAGCGTGACCCCATGGCCCTATTTATAGGTCTTCGACCCTGAAATCTCGAGTAAAGGCCATGAGAAAAGGGAGTGCAACCCAAAGTGGCCGCCGCCAACATTGCCTGACCTGCGCCTCATACAGCGTTGCTCGTACGTGTCGGGGTTGCGAGCGCGGCACTCCATGCACTGGAAGCGTGCACACGGGGAGACCCCACGACCAAATGAAACCAAACGCTGCGGACGAACAGCCTCTACCTGACGTGTAAGGTTGAACGCATTGTGGCGTAGGTGTCTGTCCCCAATTGCTTGCTTACCGTGTGGCTGTTCCGTCGTGGGTCCTGGCGGCATGTTGTTAAGGAGTGTGGCTGCTAGCCTGAATAGGGTACATCTTATTGTTCATAGGATGTGGGTCGGTCCCAGGAGGTATACCCTTCATGCACCTACCCTCATAGGATTTGTCTAGTCTGCGTACCCCCTGAGGTGAAGTTGGATCCCCACTTCACCTCAGACCCTTGCTGATCGTCTCTCAGCAATAACAAGCAACTTTCTCATCTCATCGTGATCGTGGACAAGCGTGTCAACGACAGAACCTACCTTCATCTATCTCTAGGAGCAAGCTACCGCCCACGGCTTCCCCTCCTTTAAACTTGGCGTCAGCTGGCATTACACGGTAAGCGGGTGCTGGACGCGGCCTCCACACTGCTGTGTGTTGTTGTCACACTTTCTTCACAATCACTGGGTTGTTGGTTATTTGGTCTCACCACCCACGAGAATCTAGACTTAGCCTTCTCTGCTTCTTCTCCTGTCGAGATGCTGGCTTGCGATGCGTTTGCTAAGCGTCCGCGGGACTGGGACCTTGCGCAGGATACGCGCCTCGGCGGTCATCGCGATGTTGTAGGTGATTTTTCCTACGTTCGCCGCCCCTCCCGAGCTATTTTGTCTGCATCGGCGGTCCATGAAGTTATTTCGGTGGCGGACACGCTTTGCATGCAGCAACCGGAGTTGTTGCCTTTGTGTAGTGTGGGACTCGGGATGATAGCATGCTTCCCGCGTCCGCTATCACCTCTACTGCATTCATGCCGGCGTACCGGCCGATGTCCGCGGATTTCCCTGTGGTGCTCTCCGATTTGACTCCGCTTGTTTCGACGTGGAGAGCGTTGTGTGCACACAAATTGGGTATCAGCCGCCCCACCAGCCTTCCCTCCATTTTTCGCAATCACATGGAAATTTTTTTTGGAGCATCATTCACCCTCAAGGCATTTGAATTGGAAACCTTTCAACAGCGCAAACCCACAGCGGTCTTTGCTCGCACTTCGGCACCCGTTGCGGAGGAACGCCGTGCTGCTCTGCGTGTGTTTTGGTCGGACAATCTCGTGTCTCCAGTTAATATCGTTCCTTTTGTGCTAGCTTCCACTGCTGTGTATGCGTGGCATGGTGTGCTTTTGGACGCATTTTCTGCTTGGTTGGATCCGCTTCAACCTCGTATGCATCAAGCTTTTATCACCGGGCGTATGCTATCCTGTGGGTATCTCCGTTTTTCGCATGGACCTCGGCTTGCTTCTACCGCGATTACGCCCCACTTTACTGTTTCCGCTGAAATCGGTTCTGCTGTCGCAACAGCGGTTGGGGGTGACACATCTGCTGTTGCTGGCCTTTCTGCACTTGTAAAAATCGATAGTAGCTGCCCTTCCTCTGGCCCTGTCCTTTTGAAAAAAGAGAACACCATGTCCAGCGGCTATGTGGAACTGATGGACGGCAATGAGGAAATCCTCGATTACGAGGCCGAGGGCGAGCCGTCCACCGCGGAGCTGATGGCAGGGGCCGGGACGGGCGACGAGAGCGAGTCCACTCCAGGCGCGTCCACAGCTGAGGACCTGAGGTACAACATCGCCACGGCGGATCCGGCGGACCTGGAACAGGCGTACACCGCTGGACGGATCTCCCTGCGCGACGTGGTCAGGGCGGCTCGTTTGTCTCCTGGTTCCCCCATTTGCGCTCGCCCTTTCTCGCTCCCGCAGGAAGACACGGTGATGCACTTGCCGCAAGATGAGTTCGTCGCCTTTCAAGAATTGACCGAGATGTGGCACCGCGGTCTGGCTAGCAAGGTAGCGGCGGCGGAAGAGCGGAAGCTGCTGGAGGAGCGTGAGGCTGCTCTGGCGGATGATGCGAGGAAGCAGGAGGAGGAGCGTCAGGCTGCTCTGGCGGAGGCTGCGAAGAAGCAGGCGAAGGAGCGTGAGGCTGCTATGGCGGAAGCTGCGAGGAGGCAGGAGGAGGAGCGAGAGGCTGCTCTGGCGGAGGCGGCGAGGAAGCAGGAGGAGGAGCGCGAGTCTGCTCGGGCTGCTGCGCAGAAGAAAGCGGAACTAGCGGCGCGCGAGGAGTATGTCCGGATTGCTAGGGCGAAGCAGGGAGCGCTCCGATCACGGCTGGAGGACCTCGAGCACCGGCGGCAAGCTTCAACTTTGCTTTCGCGACCCGCCCATCGTCGTGTCGTGCCCCCTCCCACGCCCCAGGCGGCTCCGGAAGTGGCTGCTGCTCCCCAGTTTTCTGTGACGCTGGGTGGGCCGGCCGGGGATGCCGATGGAGCGTCGGACGACGAAGCCGAGGAGTACAGGTTTCACGCAGAAGACACAGCGTTCCTGTCCCGCCCCCTTTCCACACCCACAGATGTGATCACCTTCCATGATGCTGACCGAACTCGTGCCCTTTTTGCGTGGGCTGGCCTCCAACAAATTGTGCGTGACCGCTGTCCTGACTCTTATACAGACCTTGGTTTTGCACATCTTGTATCGAGTCCGTTCCTCGACCAGCTTCAACCATCCTTACGACAGAGTGTGTTTCGGTTGGTGTCTGCTCTCCGTAGGGCTTCCTTCACCGAGGGTCCCCAGGGAACCGCGGTGGTGGTGCACAATGGGGGAATTCGGTTACCGCTAGCTCGTACTGCAACCAACGACGATTTTCAGCATGATCTGCAGCTCCCACAGCAGGATTCTGCAAGCCGTGCGCATGGTTCCGGAGGGACCAAGGACTACAATCTGTCGGCGGCTCCTGCCTCCACCAGCCGAAGGAGCCGTTGGGGTGATCAAGCCCCCACGGCCAAGAGCGGGACGGCCGAGCGCACTTCGCGAGGGCCGGGTGTTGAAGATGGCGGGCGGGGGTACGCGGAATCTTCGTCCAAGCGTCGACACCGCGAGAGCCGGAGCCGGAGCCGGAGCACGGACCGCCAGCCACGTCACGCACCTTCGTTTCGGCGTGGTCGCAGCCGGAGCAGCGACCGCCGCGGGAGCAACACGCCTTCGCGTAGGCGTAGCCGCAGCCGGAGTCCGACGAGGAGCGGGGGCAACAGCAGGGCGACCAGCTCGGACAGCGGTCGAGGGGGCAAAGGGCGACGGAAGTCAGGTCGGGGTCGCAGGCAAGTGCAGTATGATCGGTGTGATTTTCGTAGTTCTGGGCTGTTGGGGGAACGTAAGACTGCCTCAGAAGATGGTTCACTCTGTTCTTCGCCACCGGTTTTGCTCCCCCCCGCTGATGTAGGACCGCCGCCCGTGTCTACCTTGGCGTTCAAACTTGCCAACATGCAACTTCGTGAACATTCCGCCGCGGTTAAAAGCCATGCCCCTACACGCACCGTGGTAGATCAGCCCACATCTTCCTTGCTTTTGGACGAACGGGTTGGTTCACCACGCAATGCTGCATCACACGCCTCAACTTCGGCTTCCCGTACTGAAATGCTGTTGGAACAAGTGCTCACTCTCCTGCGCGCGCAAACGTCTGGCCAAGTTGTGGATGCTGCTGCCGACTCGAATGTACCACCTTTTGTGCCCTCGAACGCCCCTAGCATGCCACCTTCTGCCCCACCCTTTTCGTCGCGGACGCATTTGGCACCACTGCAAGACCACGCTTCGAGTTCCTCGGGAGTTCGTTCAGGGTACGAGGTTCACGATGAGGCGGCTGCCAGGGCCACGGCAGTGTCATCGTCACCAGCGCCGGCCGCCCCAGCTCTGCCGCAACAGACTTTGGTGGTGCCATCAGCGTCGACCGCTCCAGCTCTGCTACAACAGCCTTTGGTGGTGCCCCCCCCCCTTCCGCGTACGTCTATCCTGATCGATCCTCGCCCGGCGACTGGCCACGTCATGGCGTCACCGGCCAACGCGACATCGCCGTTGCCTCAGGATGATGCTAGCTTGCCTTTGTCTTCCACGGGGGCGAGGACGAGGCAGGAGGCTTTGGACGCTGCGGACGCCGCTGTAGCGGAGGCCGACACCATCCGCATTCAAGACAAGATGGACAAGCTGAAGCCGGAACAACTTGATAGTGTCACACGCTTGCCCCTTGGTTCTGATCCTGATGAATTTGCTCGTTTCGCGTCTAGCTGCAAGGGCGTGGTCACCGAGATCCTCACCAAAAGCGACGTCAAACGCAAGCAGACTTTCGCTTCCTCCACCTGGGTCACAGGATGGCTTCCGTTGTTGCGCACACGTGTTCGTGCTGCTGTCGTTGAAGGTCAAACCACCAACCGTGCCACGCTGGAATTTCTTGATGCCACTTTCCAACAGGTAGAAAACCATCTGCGCAAGGAACCGGCCGGGCCCTCGACGTACGCGTTCTTCATCCAGAAATTGGCGGCCGCCTGGGACACTCAAGACAAGAGCTCGGGGATCGATCGCCTTCGTAGTTTTGGCGTGTCCACCGGCGAGATGTACGGAGAATACATTCGTCGCTATAAGGCTCTGGCCATGACTGTCATGGTTTCTCATCACGCGTTCAAGCCTTCGGATGCACAAGTGCAGATAGCTGTTCGCGACTCCATGTTGAAGCAGTTTCCCGTAGTGTCTGGACAGGTGTACAAGGATGAGCAGCTCTCCATGGAAGCCCCTTTTGGGCGACATGCTTCGTGTTTGGACGATATGTGGGATGTGTTGGACAAGCGTGCATTCGCTCACACGCCGGCGGTACATGGTGACGATTTTTTTTCGGTGTCTTCCACGAATGCTCGGAGTTCGTCTGCTGTTTCGCGTGCTGTAGCTTCTTCGGCGTTGCGGTCGTCGGTGACCCCTTCGTGGAGTCCAGGTTCTTCGGCTGCGGTGATGAGTGTTGACCCTCTACCATATGATGATCGAGACCCTTTTCTGTTGCACTACAGCGACTGGCCGCTGCAAGGACACTTTCCAGAGGTATACAACGTCGCTAGTGAGATGGCTCTAACCAAGAATGATCCGCCATTGTTCACCCCCTTGGTCTCGGCTGAAGACCGTCGCAACGCGCTTCGGCTGTACAAGGGCAAGTGCCTCAACTGCTTAGGGGAAGACCACTCCTTCAAATCTTGTACTCGTGGGTTCATTAACGCCACAGGTCTGCTTAACAATGACATCAAGCTCTGCATGGAAAAAGATCCCACACTTTGGAGTCGGTAGAAAAAGCGCATGACCTCGTATAGACGACCTACAGGACGCAACCCACCCCGTGC
The DNA here is from genome assembly GCA_000310025.1 of Ectocarpus siliculosus. Classification (NCBI taxonomy): domain Eukaryota; class Phaeophyceae; order Ectocarpales; family Ectocarpaceae; genus Ectocarpus; species Ectocarpus siliculosus. Next base: position 2,172,566 of record FN649730.1, on the reverse strand, counting down.
TCACTCCTCGGGACGCGCCCGCCGTTCATCTGACACATCGGACATGAAACAGTCCTCGCACACAGAATCCTCATCGGAGGCTTCCACTTCGGCTAAGAGGGGCTGGAAGGGTAAGAAATGACATTCCGATGGCGGAGTTCAGCCGGTACTACCGTCACTAGCAACCACCGTGCACCCTTTTGGAGTCTCCCAGGATGTTCGTGTACAGCCTACTTCTTTGGATACTCCCCACGCCCCCAAATCACATCTAGTTTCTCGGCCCGCCTCCTCGTCACCCACCTCATCGTCTGCTGGTATTGGACATGACAAACCCACTCCGGCACAACCTTTGTGGTGTGGGCGACAGGGAGGTAAGACGTCGAGTGGTTCACCCCTGCTCACCTCGCCGTCTCGGGTTACAGAAGGAACAAGAACCTCGTCTACTACTGTTCGCCAAGACTCTCCTGGTGTTGTCAGCCGGGCCTCTTCTCGGATAGCACACGAGCCTTCTTCTACACTCGTCGGGGACCCCGTCGATTCTCCTTCTCTCTCGCAGCTTTCGTTGTCTTCGACCGTCCGCTGCCCCCGTGTGGCAGCACCTGATACGAATGCGTCTTCCTCTGCTGCCCACAACGTGCTGACTGCACCACTGCCATCGGGATCGGATGGTAGTGCCCACCGTTCTGTGGAAGGTTCGGCTCCTTTGTCACGGGGGAGTAGTCCAGAGCGCCCTGCGTCCATTCACACATATCCGTCTGCCGCAGGAAAGACTTCTCCTAACGAACAAGTCTCTAATAGCCGAATGGCCTCTGCTAACATTGACCTCGCCGGAGCCGCCACCCGTAGGCCGCCCTCCGGATCATGGACCGGAGCGACTTCGCCCGCTCCTCCCTCGCTTTCTGGGTCCTCCCCGTCGGAGATGAGGACCCGTCCGCTTGGCCCACCCCCGCCCGTGCCTGGTGCCCGCTCTTTGCCTCTGCGCCCTGCACCGGCTCCGCCGTTTGATGACAAATGCGAGTACGCTTCGGATGACGTCCTCCTCTTCTGGAAACCTCCGTCTGTGTTCTCGCAATGGACTCCCTCGGTTTTTGACGTACTGGGGGTACGTTATTCATGTGGTGAGCAATTTATGATGTCTGAAAAAGCGAAGTTGTTTGGGGATATGACGTCGTATGACAAAATCATGGCTGCACCAGATCCTAAGACACACAAGTACTTGGGTCGTAACGTACGTCCTTTTGACTATGCTGAATGGGAGCGTCGTCGAGAAGAGATCGTGCTTACGGGGTCGTATGCCAAATTCGCTCAAAACCACGACATGAAACAACATTTACTGGAGACGGGTACCCGCCTCCTTGCGGAAGCCAGCCCCTTCGATCGCGTTTGGGGTATCGGCATGTCTGCATGCTTTCCGGAGGCTAGCGTTTCATCCAAGTGGGCGTCTAGTGGTAAAAACTTGTTGGGAAAAGCTTTGATGGAAGTTCGGCGCCTTTTGCGTGATCATCCCCTGTCTGGCGAAGCTCTCCCCGCCTCCACTTCTCCCGCACCTCCCATTTTGCAGCCTCCTCCACATGGCCGTAGACGCATCCACGAGGTTGCTACCGTGGCAGGTTCGTCGTCACGGGAGGACCGGGGTGAAGACCCAGCCTGTCTCCATTTGGACGCTCCGGGGGACCATGCTCCTGGTGTTCATCTGGTGGCCTCGACCTCCGCTTGTGCAGACCAACCTCCTCTTCTGGAACACGGGCCCGATCTGGTCGGCGGCACGCTCCTGTTGGACTCGGACTCTTACACCACCCGGGTTCTGCTGCATGGAGGACCTACAGCCACTTCTCAACTCGCGCGAGTGGCGCTGCTGGACTCTGGATCTCCTTCGTCTTTTGTGTCCGACTCCGTGGTCACCGCCATGGTAGCTGCTGGAGCCTTGACAGCTGGCAGCGTTCGTGTTTCTCCCTCTCGTCGTTGGGGTGGGCTTGGTGATGGACCCGCCCTTGTGACCACTCGGTCAGTTCGTCTCACCGTTAATTTTCTTCATGGAGCTCGAGCTACCGCTTCGTTGGCGGTCTGGGCCTGCGTTGTTCCAGATGCCGCCATGGGGCACGCCGTGCTTCTGGGTCGCGATAGCTGGATGCGGTTCAACTCTCGAGTGTTCACCACCCTCCCCCACCCTGGACCAAACGGCCGGGTTATGGGCGAGCTCACGCTCTCTCCACGTTTCACCGCTGGCGCGTGTGTTTACGCTACGCACGACGACGCTCCTGCCTCTTCGTTTCACCTCAAATATGCAGGGAGCTCGGGCATTTCCTTGGGGCCGGAGCCGGCCCTTGTTGAGGTGGACCTCGTCCGTTCTTCGGGCATGCCTGCGCTGATCGGCGAATATCTCGTATCGTTCCGACCTGAAGTGGGTGCACTTTCGTCCCCCGATGCATTTGTTTCCAATGGTCTTCAGCGTATTCCCCTTGCAGGTTGTGCCGAATTGGAGCCGGGCGACGTTCTTGGCGTGTCTGCTGCACCGCTATTACGAGTACCGGTAGAAACTCTGAAGGCGGCTCCATCTTCGACTCCCACCGCCCCCCCATCCTCTACATCACCGCATCGGGTCAACGCCGTTGGCCCCAAGTCCGGGACTCGCCGCTCTCCGGACCCAGCCTCCGCCCCGCCTCCTCCGAAGCCGCCCCCACAAGAACTGCTTGACCGCTTCTCCGAGGCCCAGCGTTCCAGTTTTCTGCGATTGTGGGCTAGGCTGCCCGCACATATGCACGACATCGCTTTCGATCTTCACAACCCGGGATGGACACCGGAGGCTATTGATCGTTTGGCCGACGCCCTTGTTGCGTATTCCGACGTGTTCTCTACTTCGAAAACCGATTTTGGTTCTTGCACCGTCATGCCATTCGCTCTTTCTGTCCCCGCCGGGACGAAGCCCGTCGCATCGCGCCCGTATCGTATTAACCCGTTAATGCAGAAGAAAGTGGATGCCGTTTTGGATCAGTATTTGGCGGCAGGGCTCATTCAGCATTCCACTTCTCCCTGGGCTTCTCCCCTGGTCGTCATCCCCAAGAAGGACGGATCGGTTCGCATCACCGTCAACTACAAACGACTCAACGCCCTGGTGGACTTGGATGGACAACCTCTCCCTCGGGTGGACGGTATCTTGGATTCTCTCTACACCGGGAAAGTGTTCTCCATCTTCGATCTCAATTCGGCCTTCCACCAGATCGTTTGTGACGAAGACACTGTCCCGCTCACCGCCTTTGGCACTCCCACGCAGTTGTTCGAATGGCTTCGGATGCCGCAAGGAGCCAACGCCAGCCCGTCTTGGTTCGTCAAGGTCATCAGCAGAGTGGTGCACGGTCTGGAGCGTGTGCTTGCCTATCTGGATGATGTTATCTGTTTCGATGAGGAACCTCTGGGACACGTGCTCAACATGATCGAGTTTTTCAAACGGCTGCGCCAGTACAACCTCAAGCTGTCTCCAGGGAAGGCTCGTGTCGGCGCCACCCACGCCAATTTCCTCGGTCACACCATCTCCCCGGCTGGGGTTAGCCCTGATGGCGTCAAGGTTCGGGCGCTCACGCACATGCCGCCGCCGACGAATGTTAAGCAGCTTAGGAGCCTCCTCGGTGGCCTCAGCTACTACCGGAAATTCCTTCAGAATCTCGCCACCAAGGTGCGGCCTCTCAACTCTCTTCTCAAACAAGGCGTCCCCTTCAAGTACACCCCGGGCATGGTCAAGGTTGTCAAAACGTTGTTGAGCGAACTCGCGCGTCCCCCGATTTTGGTCTTCCCGGATTGGGCTGCGGTCGAGGACAACAGCCGTCCTCTCCGTTTGTGCTCCGACACGTGCATTGACGGCTTTGGAGCCTCCCTGGAACAAGAACAACTCGATGGCTCGGTAAGACCCATTGTGTACATCAGCCGCGCTACTCTTCCGGCGGAGCGGAACTGGACTCTTCTGGATCTGGAAGCTGGTGGCATTGTTTGGGCCATTAAGCGTCTTCGGGGCTATTTATGGTCAACCAAGTTCATCATCTATTCAGATCACAAAACCTTAGAGAGCATTGGCAAGGTTGGAGAACACAACGCCAGGGTACAACGATGGCTCGAATTCCTGTCCAACTTCACCTACACCCTGAAATATCGGAAAGGTTCGGCAAACGGCAACGCGGATTTTCTTTCGCGGCTGCCTTTACCAGCACAAGACACGGACACAACCGGCCCCGATTGCATTGATGGTGTCGATCACGCTGGTGTCTTCCTCATTCGGGCTTGTGGACTCAACTATCACTCGTCGTCTACGCCGGAGGTCGGTTTGGGTGGGCTCCGCCCTCCCTGCTCCGCAGGCGTCTTTTCACCCCCAGCGCTACAGCCATCCGATTTTGGGGATTTTCGCCGTCATCACCCGCGCCTGCTGGATGTTCGATCGGACTCACCGATTGATTATCAAGATTCTCGGAGGTCTTCGGGAGTCTTCGTGGTCTCACATGTTTCCGCGTCTCCGGTGCCTGTTTCCTGTTTGGCTCCGGCTACGTCCCGCGGAATGTCTCCGGCCGCGTCTTTGGCGAATAGATATGTGCACGTCCTGTCTTCGCTTCCGGAGCGGGGACCGCTCATTTCTTCACGAACTCGGGCCAAGACCACCGCTGCTTCTGGAGGCACCGTCACCGGTCCCACCTATTTCGGACGCCAGCCGCGGGCTACCATCGTCCCTCGGGCATCGTCCACTGCCCGTCGTCCTAGCAGGTCCCGCTCGACAAACAAGACCATCCAGACCGGCACGCGTCCCCTGCCGTCATCTGCGACGCCAACGTCGGCGTTTTCGTCGACTGCCTCTGCGCCAGAGGTGCCTTCGCCGGCATCGGCGCGCGCTGCATCCTCGGTTTTGCCCTCTATCCAGGTTTCGCCTGGGACGTCGCCCCTCCCGATGCCTCCTCCTAGGGTGACACCGCTGTCTGCAACTTCACCAGTCGTTGAGGCTCCTCGTTCTACAGCCTCTTCCGTGGGATCGCTTGACTCTGGGTTGGAGCCAACTGACTTGGACCCCTCACATTTGCGAGCTTGCGTTCAGAGCTTCGGCACTGTGGACTGGGCTAGGGAACAACAGCGGGAGAGGGAATGCGTGGTGGCTATGCGTTTTCTGTCTCGTGGCTCTCCCTCCCCACCCCCTTCTGACTTGCTCACCCTTAGTGCCCCGCTCCGCTCCCCTCGGTTAGACGATATCCTTGCGTTGGCGGCGAAAACCAGGCTGCACACGACCGATGATAACGTCACCCTCCTCGTACATAAACCGGCGCCATCGCCGATCGGGCGCTCTGGCGGCAGGGCCACTCGTCTACCGGATACTGGTGTGCCCCGTGTCAACGTGCCCATGTTGATGCGTCCGTGGGTCCTTCATGCCTGCCATACCGCCGCGTCCTTCCATCTTGATGTTCATCGTACACAACGTCTGCTTGAGCGTTTCTACTGGTGGATTGGTCTGGATCGATCCGTACGCTGGTGGCTTCGCGCGTGTTTGGTGTGTCAAGCTCGCAAGACTTCGCGTCAAACCGCTCGGTGGCCCGTCATCGCTATGCCATTGCCACAGGGGCCTGGTACGGTCGTCGGCGTCGACTTCTTCGGACCCCTGCCCGTGACTGCCAAGGGCAACTCCTACATTTTATTGTTCACAGACCGTTTCAGCCGGAGAGCCGACATGTTCGCGGTTACAGCGGCGGAATTTACGGCGAAAGGGACGGCTCACATCTTCGTCAACCAGTACATGACCAAGTGGGGATGTCCGACTACGTTATTGTCGGACAACGGACTGCAATTTTGCTCGAAGCTCTCCATGGCGATCTATGAGATGATGAAAATCAAGAAAGTCACCACCAGCTCCTACCACCCGCAAACCAACGGCGGCACGGAACGCGTCAATCACACGATGGCTCAGATGCTTGCGGTAGTCGTCAACGACCAGCAAAACGATTGGGACATACATCTCCCGCACGTTGAATTTGCCTACAACAATTCCGTGAACCAGTCGACTGGATTGGCGCCGAACGAGATCCATATCGGACGCATTCCGCGGCTTCCGCTTTCGGTCTTCGATCATCCAACGGTCGGTGGTCATCAAAGCTTAGCCCGTGACCAACTCGAGTACTGCAACTTGGCTGTCGATCGCCAGCGCCGGGCCTACGACCTGGTCCGTGAGTACAACGCCCTGAAGATTTCGCGAGTCGAACGCAGTAATTCATCCCTGCTGGACGCCATCCACAAGCTCCCGCAATTTACTGTTGGCGGGTGGGCTTGGGTCTACAACACGGCTGCTACAATTCGACAGGGTGTGCGGAAGGACACGGATCAACAGGTGCTCAAGGCCAAATTCGCGCTTTCCTGGACGGGGCCTTACAAAGTTCTTGCGGTGGGTCCCGCTTCGGCCGACGCCACCCCAGATGGAAGCCCGTTGGCGCGCAAACTCCTCTACCTGGACCTGCCTTCGGATCTTTCCGGCCCAGCTGCTCGATGTCGGGTATCTGTCCTTCGTTGCAAGCCCTGTCGCAATCCATACGAGACGGACGACCTGCCTCAATCTCTACCCGCTGAGCTTTCGCGTCATGTCTTGCACTCTTTCGGCGACAAATGTCCACCGTTTCACGTCACCGCAGATGATGTGTCGGTGCCTGTTGGGCGCCTCGAGGTCGACTACATTTCGGGACACCA
>FN649730.1:2153785-2165788 GCA_000310025.1 Ectocarpus siliculosus | reverse complement strand
ACAAAAGACCAATGGTTGCCTCCTCGGATGGATGCATCATGTGAGTCACCTCCTTCCGGTGTAACAGAACGCTACGATGCAATGCAGTACAGGTAGCAAGGCTAGTGTAAGTACCTTTTACACCACTCTCGCTCCTGACTTGATCAGTGAGGAAACCAGCAGGGAATGTTTCGTGTACTACTGTAGTATAGGTATAGGTATAGGTATAGGTATAGGTATAGGTAACTACTCTGTACTAACGTACTAACATGCTTCTACAAGGGGTCCGGTTCTTTTTACTTCGTCGAATGATTAACCTTCGATGTCTGAAAACTGTTCCGTGGGTGACCCCTGATCCCCGGAGAAATTGCTCGGTGCTACAGTGAATGAACATGAGTACCGCACACATTCTCGAGCCTCCGCAGGGAGTTGTGGGGAGGGCGAGGGGAGGGTCAAGGCTGCACAAACCAAACACCAAATGCACGTACGCGTACGATCGTGAGACAAACGTAAACAGATTTTCACTGACGAAAGCATGGCGCTGTCTTTACGTTTGTACTGTTACAGTACACCAACGGCACCATCAGGAGAGCAGGAAAGATTAAGATTGTATCCCGAACGGGTACAATAGACTAGTCGTGTTTTATTTTTTTGCAGCGATATTTTCTAGGAAGAGAGAAAGTTCAACGCGCGGGTAGTTTAACTCAACAACGTTCCAAAATTCAGATTTTTACCTCCCACGTTCAGCACTGCTACAACACCATCTCAGTGTACAGCAGTGCTCTGCATGCATCAAATCGGATTGTAGTTTGTTTCTTGGCCATCCAGCGGAAATGAATCAAACAGAAATTTCCGGGTGGTCACGCCTGTCTGTGTCCAACGCACCCTGCCGTTGTTTATCGATGATCGACCCAGATGTACATATCGGGCAATAACTCTTCGCACTCTGTCTAAAATTCTAAATGTTGAGCTGCACGCTGTGTTGTTGCGTCTTCGATCAACTGCTGTGTAGGTGGCAGCATGGCCCAGTTACATGTAAACAGCGAGCTTTTCCGAGTTGATGCCTTACTGCTGTCCTACTCTACAGAGGAATTACCCTGCGGCGCGTGCGTGTGCTAGCGTCTATTGCCTGCACCTCACCCAAGGTACCTACAGTACTTGGTACGTTTCACGCGCTCAAATAGCACCGCCCTATGCCAAGCCCTCCTCATGTTGGTACGTACCGAAGTGGTACGTAACACGCGCTCAGCACCGCCGTACAATACTTGTACGAAGTATGTAGACTATAATGTAGCATACACAACTTTGTTGTTCGTTTGCAGACAGATACAATGCAATGGGTGCCTGCAGTGACGCTCTGTGAGCGTGCAAAGCGGTGACGCTTTATCAGGAATATCAAGAGGTGACCCAGCAATAACACCATATGCTACACGAAGCGACTCGCGCCGAGAGATTCACACACACGCAGCCGCTCAACCTTTCCTTCCCTGCATGCACGCTGAATTGTACTATTATACTACTGGGAGAGACCAAGAGTGCATCGTCATCAACCGCCGTGTCTGCGTGTGCTGTGTTCGTTTCGACCACGTCCGAAAAAAACAGGACCGCGTACCTCTCGTTTTGCCTTCGGCTCTCCGTTTCCATCGCCAGAGGCTTGCATGATCGTAAACGGCGCCTTGCGTTGGCTGGTAGCCCTACTGCTGATGGTCGAAGCCCCATGCAGAGGGAGCTGCTGCTGCTGCTGCGGCAGAAAACTGGTTGCTGCAGCCCTCTTGTTTAATACAACGGGTACCACCACACCAAACCCAGACACAGTAGTGGTAGTCGACGTCGAGGTGCATCCCAGCGCTACTAGCACTGCAGCAGCCTTGGCCTGCAGCAAGCTCATGATGGTGCTGCCCAAAGGTACCTATCGTACACACCTCGCTGCCTTGTGTTCTCTTCTCTCGGGTGTCAGCAGCGGGGATATTTGTATGCCAGTCCTGGTGTGGGTACCGTATGCCGAGTACATCCCGTTCCGGAAACAAATATGGAACAAGAGACCAAAGATCCCGGGACTGTTGGACAACTCAACGGGTATTAAAAAAATATCCCGGAATCCTTCGCGTGGCGACTCCGACACTCCAACCATGGTCAGAGTACACGGAACATATCCGTATAGGTTGCATGTTATTTGCGATTTCTTGCTCTGAGATGACACGTATCTCACCGCTGCCACCAGTGGACAGGAGGGCCCACCGGTGCAGGTCACGATTAGCGTGCATGTGAGAACCTCCAGTTATTTCACGCATCCTTCTTGCCAAGCACACGGCAGGCTCATACACGGGGGAGTGATGGACAGCTAGCCAAAGTGGACGGGTACAACGACGTGGGGACCAAGATTGTCGAAGAGTCTATTTTTTGGACATTATTTTGGAAATAAAAAACCAAAAACTACAAAATATTCCGGAAAACAACTCAAACCATCAACCAACCACGAGCGCTCTCACGCTCGCGGGCCACTTGCTACTGATCTCTCACTCACACACCACCCGCAGCGAGGAGACAGGCATAGTAGGAGTACTGCCACCGGCGGTACCCGGGGCATGAACTGGGCTGGCTGGTGTGTATCCTGAGGCGAACGTCAGCGGGGCCGGCGGCTGATACAGCACGGACAGAGGTGCATTTTGGTGGGTGAGACACGACGATACGGTCGATTTGTCTGCCCGTTCTTTTTTCTCTTCTGCTCTTTGCAAGTATTTGCCGTAAAAGTGTCTCTTGTCTCTTTCTCGCTACCCCTAACCTCTCTTTCTCTTGCTATACCTGTCGGTCTGTCTCGCACGGGAGAGTGCATGCGATGCCCACTCCCGTTGAAGTGTGGGCCAGCCGCCCGTGACAACCTCCCCTCACACCCTTTCCCACCCTCTCTCTCAATCGCTCGGCGACATCTGTATGACATGTATGTATCCATCTCTTTTTTTCTGTTTTTCGTACCACGACAGACACGCTCAAGCGTATTGTTTGCTTCAATCTTTTTGCCGCTGCTCGTGCACGCGGCTTGCGGCGGCAGCAGCAGCAGGGGCAAAAGCAGCAGCAGCAACAGCAGCAAGGAAGAGTGCCCGAGACATGATTTGGGTGGTGGCGAAGGCGCTGTTGGCTGCCACCCTCTTGTGTCGCGCCCGAGCCTACGGCGCTCATCCCCAAGTCTACCATCATGTCGTGGCCTCAGCAGCGGATGCCGCGCTCCTCGCCTCTTGTGTCGCCAGAGAGGGTGCCGTCGTGCATGCTTCCTGGCTTGGGTCGGTGACTCTGCATGAGCCCATCAAGGTGAGGTGCCCGGTGACGATGTTCGTGTGTGGCCAGTGGAAGGCGTTCGCCCTGCTTGGATGCATGCTGTGTGGTTTGTCTTTCGTTTGTTTTCGACAAATGCTTGTACACTGCTTTTTTATAGCATATAGTCTATATTCTCTCCTTGGGGTATTATTCATTTTGAGCATCAAGTTTTGATGTTCACGCATCTTCATGACCAATAACTCCGAAAGTATCTTTCTCAAGCAGAGTTTAGATATGCTACCGCATCAGCACAATGGACAGCAGTGCATTTCATAGCGTTTCACTGAAATATGCTTCAGCTACGTACAACCAGCAGTAGCGGAGATCATGACAGTGAGAAATACAAGTGAAGTGCTGTGTGCGGCGATCCTGCTCCATGCTCCTCCTCCAACGCCACACCCGTGGTCCGCAGCAGGGACGTGTGTACGTGTGTACATACAAACAGGTTTTTAGACTCTTTTGTTGTATGATAGCATACAAAGTACTGATATTCATACGAAGTGCACGCCTTTTTGTGCGCGCCCCTCTCTTGCCGTCTGGGCTATCGAGCTCCGGGAGGCACGCATTTTTGCGGCAAGTCGTCAAAGTTGGTTGTTGACCCCACCACTGCTGGCTGTGATATGCATCAGGCATACACATTAGTCTATCCAGACTGCAGGCATGTTGTAGATATGATACTCCCCCGCCGGCAGCGTGTGTGTGTGTGTGTTTCTTTTTTGTAGCATAGTGCGTGTGTCCGCCCCATCTACATTTGTATTCTGGCGCCGGTTTACAGGTGTTTCGGCGTATCTACCCGACGTCCTGACGCATGTATCCGCCGGGGTCACACAGCAGGACCTTTTTTCATGAGAAATACAAAATTCGCCCCAAGAAGTGGTTGATCGGTTCAGCGTTCAACCTGTAGATGTGGAAGTGGTTACCTCGAAACTTTGATTTTGCCCGACCGGTGCAGGGGGGGTGGAAACAAATGCCTGCATCCAAGTGTACCATCCATAGACTATATCCGCCCTGGCCCGCCCATCATTTCCACCCGCAGTATTTTCAGACCAGACACACACCCAACGGCTATATATCTACATGTATGCATGCGGCTGTGGTGTTGTACAAATAGTTCCACCGGGGTGATTTTCGTTTCTATTTTGACCTCTCGTCGACTTTGGCACATACTCCAGCTCTTTTCTTGGGACTTGGGGGGATCAAACTCGCCGAGCATGCGGCACATAAAAAAGAAAGATTGAAAGACTGGCTGGTGCAGTTGGGTGTGAAAAATTTGATCACGAGAGAGATTGTAGATTGTAGACGGCAACTTGAAATGCACCTGCACATCTCTCCGGAGATCTTGCCCATCGCGGAAACCACATTTCACAGCGTCCTGGTACAAGTATCTCATTTGTCAACCGGAAATTACGAAATTACCTACCATATCTACTTTTGCCTTCCGCTTCGGCAATACATGCATTTCTGCAGAGCATTTATTAGGAAATGTGCTTGATGTTAAGACCACAACAACAACAACAACAACAACAATTGATTAACGTGCCGGATAGAGAAGTCGGAACGGTTGTTGATGTGGAGACAACAACAACAACAACATGCTACGGCACATGTCCGGGAGGGGGGGAACAATATTGAGGGATCGACATGATTGATTATTGATTTTTAGTTGTACCGTCTCTCCTTTGAGGGTCCTTTGTAAGCTACAGAGTCTGGCATGCCGATGCTGCCGCCGGCGTGGGCTACTCCCCACCCCACCCTCGGTACAAGCAAAGCGAGGAACAGGCCACGGATTTCAGAGAGGGACGGTAAACGTCGGCAGAATATGGGCTCCCGCCGAGTACCGAAATAACGTTTTGACGGAAATGCGTGATTGTTATTGAACCGTGATTGTTTTTTGTGAAAGTGCCCGATTTGCATCAATTCATGGTTGGGTACAAATTGTTTCCGAGCCTCGCCCTCTCATGCCATGGTACAATAGCAAAGGTACCTTCTATTCACGATAGAACTTCTAATGTGGAGACCGGCTTTTGTATGTAGCGCTGCAGAGCTTTTCCCGACCCGCCGAAATATTCATGTAGGCTGCTCCACCATGAAACAAACGATTGGCGGCTTCCGCCCGTCGTGTACCCTGCACCACCTCATCCATCGAACACCCTTTTTCCGCAGGTCGGTGTCTCCAGCCGGCTAACCATCTTGGGCGGCAGCCCGGGTGCAACGGTTACGTATTCCCGACCCGCTACCGGCAACGCCGATTGGCGACGGCCAGACGCCGCCGGAAGCAGCGGTGACGAAGATGATGTGGGCGCTCTGTTCCAGGTCGAGAAGGACGCAACTTTGGTGGTGGAAAACCTGTCGGTGTTGAGCGACAGCAGTGGCGGCGGTGACCCTCGCGGCAGCGGCGGTGGGCCTGCGCTGCTGCTGTTCGACCTGCTTCCTGGAAGTCTCGTAGAGGCCCGCGGGTGCTACTTCGGTCCTGCCGGCGGCGGCGGCGGGAGCGCTTCGCCTGCTGTTGCCCACGTCGCGAAGAGCAGTCGCTTGCATCTGGCGGACGGATGCTCGGTCGTGCTACGGGACAGCAGCAGCCCGAGCGCTGGAGGCGGAGAGCCAGCACGGAACGGCGGTGGCTGGCTGGCGGCGGCGTTGGTTGTGGAGAGCGGCGGGGAGTTTCTCGCGGAGTCGATGGCGTTTCGCCGCATCGTAGCAACAGCAACCCGACCGCCAGAAACGGAGTCCTTCGAGGAGGATGCCGCAACACACAATGTGCGCGGTACAAGTGACTACGGCGCGGGGTTGACGCTCTTGCGGCTGCTCGGCGGCACCGCTACCCTGGTCGACTGCGAGTTCTCCGAGGGGGGCTTCGCGGGAGGAGCGAGCGGCCGCGACGCTGCGTGGGTAGAGAGCCGAGTGTTGCTCTTGAGGTGGGCGGGAGCGGCGCCATTGCTTAGCGGCGGCCGGGTCGAGGCGCATCAAGCCAAGGGAGCGGTAACCGCCGTCGCTCCGACGTCAAGCACGGAATACCAACACTTGAGTGGCACCACCACCACCACCACCACCACCACCACCACCACCCCGGCGGTGGACGATGAAGAGATTGACGCGCCGCTCCTCGAGTCGACTTCTTGGGGCGTCTTTGACGGCAGGCTTCTGCTGCCGCCGCCGCCGCCGCCACCGAACGGAGCGCCCCCCATGCGGTCGCGTTCGCCGCCGGGCAGCGTGGAAAGCCACCGCTCCGTCTGGGTGTCCGGCGACGGGTCCCAGCTCTGGGTGCACTCGACCGGCGGCGGCACCGCAGGTGCCGTCGTCGACGGGAACGCTCTGCGAGAGGCGGACGGCTTCGCCGGGGGTGATGATAATCTTCTCCAGGCGCTGCAGCAGCAGCGGTCGTGGTGGTGGTTGCCTTTCGGCACCCGGGGCTTCCTCGCCTTGCAAGAGCGGCTGTTCGGCGTGCCGCGGCTTGGTGCGAGCAGTGAGGCCACCGGGAGTGCCGGCAAGGGGAGGGGGCTGCGAGGGGGCGAGAATCCCGTGGCGTCGCCCCCAGGTTCAGCAGGCGGCGGGAGCGGGGTGGCGGGGGAGGCTGGCGGGGAGGACGAGGACCACGAGATGGACATCGCCCCCGCGGGAGGTCTTGGCCGCAGGGGTCTCTTGGTGGAGTGCCCCGAGGGCTACTTCGGAGATTGTGAGTACATTGCGTAGCATATGCCTTTAGGCACGTTTTCCCTCATTCTGTTTCTACACCACCTGATTGCTACGGTAGGGGGGTCACCTCGTCTTACGCTTTCGCCGTGCGTGGCATTGTTGTGCGTTCTTTTACTTGCAACACTTTGACATGTTGTGTGTCTCAAGATTTGATGTTTCTCGTTTGTACCTTCCTTACCAGTCTGGGCCGTGTGCGCCTGCGAGAAAGTCAAGTGTGTTCCTCCATGGTGAACGGTACAGCAAGGGGCAGCTCACTTTCCATGTCCGAGCCCACAACGCACACTGACATGCCGGTCAGCTCTACTGAACACATTCATTCGAATCTCGACAATCGCCAGTGCGATCTAGACCTCCCTACCATCGTTCCTCGCGTCCGTGGCCGGCCAGTTGGACCGTTGCAACCCCACCCCCTTTGGGTAGTTGGCTCGTGACCACGGAAGGCGTCTGTGTCAGTTGGACCAATACGGAGAGTCGAAGATTATGAGCGCAGGCCGGAACATTTTTAGTGCGAAGACAGCAACAACAACAGCAACAGCAACAGCAGCAGCAATGAGTATCGTGGCGGGTGAGGGCTCGGTGGTGGAAGAAGTCATTAATTTTCACTACGACCAAAGATTGGGGGGACCCTGGATGATGCACGACGAAGGAGGGTAAACCGCGCCCCTGTTCCCGCTGCTTGTCCCACGCCCCACGCCTGCCCTTTTCGAGCCACATTTGGCAAATTGGGAAGGAACGAAGCGGTCGGTCCTGTGGAAACAAGGCTCCATCCGCCCTCTCCAAGATGCATGGTCAATGGTCTAACCGCCAAGGCATGAAAAACATGAGTCCCCCCCCCCCCCTCGAGGACGCGTGGTCAATGGTCTAACCGCTAAGGCATGCGAAACATGAGTACTCCCCCCCACCCCGTCTTGACCCTTGGTCGTTGTTTCGCCACAGCCTGCTCCGAGTGCGCTTCGGGGTTCGTTGAGACGGAGGGAGGCGAGTGCGAGGCGGCTCGGTCTCAGTGCACCGTCGGCAACGCCGTCCGGGCGGTTGTTTTCGTCACCCTCGCCGTCTTGATACTCTGCTTCACTCTGGTGAGAGGCGGCGGTCGTTTTCATAGGCCTGGCCAAGGAGTATACTAAAATCAAGTAAAACTAATGATCCAAGATTTGATTAAAAAATGTCTGGTATACTAAAATTTAGTAGGGTTAGATCCAAAACGTAATTTATTAATGTCTGGCCAACTAGGTATACTAACATAAGTAAACCTAGAGATGCAAAACGTAATTTTAAATGTGTCATTTTTTTTTTAACTTTGCTCGAAAAATTACTGCATCACCGATTTTTTTCCTTTTATTCCGACCCCTCTTAGCAAGTAGGTGTCGTTATCACTCCTCTGTGTTGCACCCTTGGTCTGGCCCTCTTGATACTCTGCTGTGCTCTCCACCGTCCCGAGGACTATTGTAGACAAGGTGTCTCTCCGAATGTCAGAAATCTGAGCGTAACGGTGTGTTGCCCGAATACCAGCATTTTTCGATGTAACCATCGTTCGTGTACCACGCCCCGCCACCCCGCAGGATGCCTTGTGGAACGGGAAGTCGCCGCCACGCAGGATCGCGCAGATGTGGGGAGGGATCACGAACAGGGGCTCGAAGGAGGACGCCGCTCCGATGTCCGCATCGTCGCACGGCCGTTCTTCCAAACACCTTGCCGCCAACGGCAATGGCCCGCGAACAGCAGGACGGTCGGGGGCCGGGGGGGGGGGGGGGAATGATGCTTCGGGCGGGGACAGCTGCGGACGCGAGGGCTTGGGGCGGTTATTGCAGGGAGGCTTGGTTTTCGTGGGTGAGCAGGCAGGCGGTAGCGGCGTTGGAGGCGCTCGAGGGCTCTGGACACGTGGTGTTGGGTGTTGGGTGGTGGTTGTGGCGAGGGAGCTTAGGGTAGCTGGGGTTGTTGTGTGCCAATCTTCTGTTGTGGGGGCGGTTGGAAAAATTGACTCTTCGACACTGACGACCGTGGGTCACTTTTGGTAGTGTATCATACGGAGGTTTTTGCATCTGCAACGTGTACGTGCCACCTTGCCTTGAAGCTGTCTGCTCAGCTCTCCCCGTCTATCTGAACATGAACATGAACATGCAGGGCCCTTCTCATCTGGCCATGAACATGAATGTTTTCTCGCGAAACCGCCGTGGTTGTAGTCACTTCTGATGTCCCGATTTTCACTCCCTTGTGTATTTTTTTCGTTTAACTTGTCACCTCCGCCACCACGTGGGCTGGGTACATTTCCCGGCATTTCCGTCGATTTTTCTACCCTCTTGGAAACTGGAAATTTCCTCACGTCTCGACATGGCGCTCCCAGTCACGGCACAAATCATTACCCTGGTGAGAAATGTCTGTTTGTCTTGGCTGCATCCGAGAACGAGGTCGGGATCGTTTTGTTTTCGTCGAGCGCGATTCCGCCATCCATGTCTACAGCAGTGTACAGAGGTAGTTGTAGAGCGTTTCATGCTGCCAACAAACACACCAGGCGGCAGCACGTTTTCATTAATGTGTGGTAGTATGTCAGACAAGACGGAGGTTAGGTGGGAACTTTATTTTTCCAGGGAATTTTGACGAGGATGGCGTGTCGCGACAACACCACCACCACCATCAGCAACGACAACAACCACAACCTCCAAAACAAAACAAAACAAAACAACACCACTCTAAGACAACGGCCTACAACGGATCAATAGGAAATCGGACCCGAAATCTTGTCGCATGCAACGCAGGGGTCTGAAGTGATGGAGCTAGAGTTTCCCATGGCCATGCAGAGGGTGCTGTCGGCGCTCAAGTGGACCAACGTGGACCCCCAATCCTTCGCCGGGAGCTGCGTGTTGCCCGAGCTTCCCTTTTTGGACCGGTAAGATTGTCTGTCTGTCTGTCTGTCTGTCTGTCTGTCTGTCTGTCTGTCTGTCTGTCTGTCTGTCTGTCTGTCTGTCTCTTATCGCACGTCGCTCTTGCAACGTAGTGTTGCTGCTCGTGTACTCAGCAACCGTACAGCTCCACCCCGGTTATCGAGCAGCGTAAAATTGTTGTTGAAGGCAGCAGTTGAGGTAGCGATTTTGCGTCTACGGTGCACGAAAAGAGAGGGGCATGGGGGCGAGATAGAACCGTACCGAGGCCACCGAAACTCTTTCTGTTCAAGGGGATATCACAACCTCTGCACTCTACCCCCCTCCCCCCGAAATCAGCGTGAACGGTACAGTCGGCCTCCTCACGGTTGCCCTGGTGGCGCTATTCCTGAGTTTCGTCCTGGCCGGCTTCTGCACCGACTGGGAGAACAGCGGCATCAACAACGGCAACCATCCGGTGCGCAAGGGAGCTTCGGTGCGGCAGGGCGAGGGTGCTTGGGGGGGGCGGCACGACAGTGCTCCGGTTTCCTCCGTTCAGATGGAGACCGGTGGCGGCAGCGGGAGCTTGAGAAGTGATGCTTGGGAGCGGTGGGGTCGCTGGAGCGCTGCTGAGAGACACACCTGCGCCGCTGTGGTGGTGAGTTGTTCTTCTTGCCTTGCAGTCTCTGCACGTGCAACCTCTTCCCTTGCAGCCTATTCCTCCGCAGCCCCTTGCCTGGCAGCCTCTTCGCGTGTAACCTCTCTTGCCTTGCAAACCTCTTGCCTGATTTTGAGGCCAACCTAGATCTTTGGGCAGAACAATTCCAAGGGAACTCTCATGGCGGGGAAGGTCAACGAGTTGTACTCCGATCTTTTCAGCGTCTCTGTTACAGTAGTCTCGACAAGAACGATCGTTAGACAAGCAATAACCAGTGCCCCGCCACCCTTCATACACACGGCATCACCAAAAATGATCGAGTGATCCGAAGTAACGAATCGCGGCCACATACTCCCGCGTTCGGGTCATGAAGCACGAAAATTGAGGGTGGATGTTTGTTGCTTGGCGGTGATAGTGGGGCGGGGGGGGGGGCGGCAGTGGGGCCGCTGCGACTCTACGGTGCGGCGCGATCTTGTCGTGTCGTGCGATGTCGTTGTTGTCTCCACGCGCGTTTGGTGCTACTGCTGGTAGCTGATTGTATCACCACCACCACAAGTGTATGGTTGGAGTTTGTTGCCCACATTCGGTTGTGTTGGTTCTGCTAGTGCCAGTGAGCGGTCCTTGTGGTGACGTCTGTCCACAAGACGATGCGGTTGCGTCGTGCACGACCGTCTTTCATCTTTCTCGCTGTGGAATGGTCAAATGCATCACCAAGGGGAACAGTAGCCTTCCTTAGAAGGGTGAGGTGGTCTTGCGATGACATTAGAGCGAGACAGCCAACAAGAAGCTGGGAGCACAACACGAATACAACGGCGCCGCCAACAAAATCGAACAACTCAAATCTAAATCTACACAAATACGACAACGACGACGAGACAACAGCAACAACAACAACAAACACCGCTCTGTGACCACGGGAATCGACCCCGTCAAGTGATAGACGAGTATGGACAGAAGAAGGTACTGGGCAGAGAGAACGGAACGGTTTTTAATGTGAAGGTAACAACAGCAACAACAACAACAACAACAACGTTGCGTGGCCTTGTCTATCAGGTCTGCCTCCTCTTGTACCCGGTGGTGTGCACGGTGCTGCTGAGAGTGTTCGATTGCCGGGACGGGGAAGGGAATGGAGACGCCGACGACGGGGAAGGCAGCTGGCTCAGGGCGGACACGACCGTCGAGTGTTCCTCCGGACAGCACACATCCTACGAGGTAACGGGTGATTGGTGGACATCGTCGTTTATTTCATGCTGGATGTCAGATGTCAAATGCGAGCACATTCACGGGAATCAGAAGCGTGTGATACGAAGGGTTGGTGGACATCGTTTTTTATGTCATGTTGGATTTCCTATGTCAAGATGCGTGCAGAAACAAGGGCATCAGAAGCGTCGAATGGGAAGGGTCGTATTTTTTCTGGCACGTAGTATCCTGCTTTTCAGATGTTGGAAATTTCTGCGCAAGCAACTTACCCCTACCCCCCCCCCCCCCCCCGGGCGCGGTGGCCTT
>FN649730.1:2134646-2153685 GCA_000310025.1 Ectocarpus siliculosus | reverse complement strand
TTTTTGTTTTTTTCAGGGGGGGTTTCCGGTTTCAAAGGGGGGCCCCTTCCCGGGGATTCAAAGGGGTTGAATAGAAGGGGTGGGGGAACCTCTTTTTTTTTCCCAGGGGGGTTTCCCAAGCCAAAGGGGGGGGAAAAAAAAGGGCCTTAAAAGGGTTGAAGGGGAAGGGTTTTTTTTTTTTGGGCCGGTTGGTCCCCGCTTTTCAAGTGTTGGAAAATTTTGGGCAAAAAATTTTCCCCTACCCCCCCCCCCCCCCCCCGCCGCCGCCCCCCCCGCCCTATTGCGCGCCGCCTACCCCTCAAGATGATCGCCGCCACCTGTCTGGGTCTGTACGGGCTCGGCTTGCCCTTGGCGCTGGCGACCATCGTGTATTGGGCCAAGTCCGGCGAAGAAGATCAACGCGACGTGGCGCCTCCCTCCGCCTCCGCCGCCGCTGCACCGGACGATGATGACGATGATGACGATGATGACGATACCAACGACACCACCGTAGCGGTCCGGAGGCTGAGAGGAGGGGCTCTCCTGCAAGGGGGCCCCGCAGCCAGCGGCGGCGGCGGTGGGGGGGGGGGAGGCTTCCCGCCCCGCGGACGAGGAGCATCAGGGGCGGGGTCCGTCGAAGAAGATGCTTCCTTCCTAGCGGCGATGACGTCATCGCCGACTCTCTCGGGCGGGGACGGCGGCGAGCGCGCGGGTAACGGTAACGGCGTCAACATCACCTCGGCGGCGTCGGCTATCGCCCGGGCAGGCCGGAGGAGTGGGGGAGGGGATTCGGGACACGTGGACGCCAGCGTCGCGGCGGCGGCGGCGGCGGCGGCGGCGGCTTCCCCCCGGACTGGCGGCGGCAGCGGGGGGTGCTGCGTGTGGCTGTCGAAGAGCAAGGCGTGGAGGGCGTCGGGGAGAGGGGTTCTGGCCGTCCGCAAGTCCATGTCCCCCGACTCGGATTCTTCTTGGGAGGTAGGTGCTGGTACAGCAGCAGGCAGCGCCTTGTTCTCAGTGTTGAGAGTGACGAGAAGAAGGGGGGTGCTTAGGCTGCGTGGTGGGAAGGAACTGAAAATTAGGGTAGCGGCGGCACCGGTGCGCCCTCTACTATCCTACTACCGGCCTGTTCCCCCGTTTTCACGGTCCCAACACCATGGCCCTCACTGCGGTACGGGGCCCGCCGTAGTGCCAACCGCTGTGGCTGGCACCATAGCGGGCACCCCCACTATCAAGTATACGCTTGTTCATTACATCTGCGCCAGCCAATTTCACCCGCACTATATTGGGCATCCGCATCACAGCGGCCTAACTGCTGTAGCCCCATCCAATCCCCTCTGTCCCCGACGATCTGTCGCCACCGTACATGCTAAGACTCGTTCTCGCGTAGGAAGCTATCTTGGTAGTGGCTTTGGCCGCCACCGCTCACCACCCCAACCCTCACGTTGTCCTTTCACCATCCGACGCCGCCCCCCCTCGTGGACGCGTGGTCAATGTCTAGCCGCTAAGGCATACAAAACATTAGTACGCCCCCTCCCCCCCTCGTGGACGCGTGGTCAATGGTGTACCCGCAAGGCATGCAAAACACGAGTACCCCCCCCGCCCCCCCTCCCCTCGAGGACGCGTGGCCAATGGTCTAACCGCTAAGGCATGCAAAACACGAGTACCCCCCTCCCTCCCCCGGGCCCCGTTCGCCGGACCCCCCCACCCCACAGACGACGTCTTCCAAGAGGAATAACAGGAGATGGCGCAGCACCATTCCTGTCTGGTCCCCCTACAAGGCAGGCCGCCAGGGGTTCGCGGCCTGGGAGATTGGGAGGCGTTTGCTGCTCACCGGGTTCCTGACCGCGGTGCCCCCCGGGGAGGGTTTCATGCGCGTTGCGGTGGCGTGTGCGCTAGCGGGCGTGTCCTTAGTGGTTGGCGAGGTGGTCCGGCCGCACAGGGACCCTTGGATCGGCTGGGTTTACCGCGGGGTAAGGTTGCTAGCGGTGATGTTTTTTATTTGTTTAAGCTGTGTTTCCTTTTTTTTTGCGGTTTCGCGTGTGCCGTCCATCCGTCCATCTACAGCAGTGGGCCCTCTGTAGTGCCGGTATGTGTCTAGAGATTTTACCGGCACGATACCGGGCACCGACCCTAATCAAAGTACAGATCGACTTGGTATTTCAGTGTATGTGTGCGAGCGAAAACAACACAAACTACCGGGCACCTGGAAATATTCGACCGTCACTATACAGGGCCCATTACTGCTGTAGTACCAATCCTATTGCGTAGCGGCTCTGTTGAGGAGGGAGAAACATGACGTGTCACGTGTATCGTGTACAGCGGTAGTGTCGATGTTGCTCTTGCTGTGGCTGAACACGGGGAGGGCTTCGTTCTTTTCGTTGGCGTGAACGTTAACGTGTGTATGCATTCGACTCGGTGGCAAACAGACTGGGATGAATTGGTATTGATCCGTGGCACAATGCCTAGCCTAGTAGGCAAGATCTCAACCGGTACGCTTTCAGGAATATTGTCACTGCTCTATGAAGTTTGGCGTATGCGCAATGTGCTTCTTTTTTGTGTTGATGTGACCGCTGCCATGGCTCCTCGAGGTGCAGTCCCTCTCCCTGCTCGGCCATTGATAGTCCCATGTGGCGTGCCGTCGGTTGCATGGGGTACTCCCCACCCCCTGGACGAACCGAGTTTCCGAAGCTGGATTGGTCTACACCAAGAACAGTCTCGGTGCCGAAAATAACGGCGTTGAGACTGCCTCGTTCAGAGCTTTCCGAAAAAGTATCCTTCGATTGTGAATTCCTCGTCGACGTGTGGAGTGATGGAGCTTTGGACATGAGGGGTGCTATACTTCGCAACAAACGGTAGCACCGCACGTCCTCTTCACTCGATGTTGGCACGTGTTTCCGCAACCTTCCCCCACATTTGACGTTTGCCGTTCGTTGGTTGGTCACCCTCGCCCGTAGTATTTTTTTATGGAACGTTCCTCTGCGTGCTTGCGTGAACTCTCTGAATGCCATGCGCCCCCCCGCCGCCCCCCCCCCCCCCTCGCGGGCGCACCCTAACTCCTCAATATAATTTGTTACCCTGTATTCTCTGGGTGATTTCCCAAACTTCCCCCGCGTTGTTGTGCGTGCTGTCACCAGGGGGGCTTTGCCATCTTGCTGGCGAACCTGACCGGGCTGGCCCAAAAGGTAAAGCAAGCCAAGAGCGCTCTTTGGGTCGGGTGTGTTGCCGGCGCCGTGTCTGGTTTGGGTGATGAGTCATGATGAACGCTCTTCGTGCGTGTTTGCGTGTATTGCCCAAAGAAAATACCTTTGGGTGGGCGGAACCGGTTGAACTTGCGGTGGTTTGATATTCGGGGCTGTGCATGTCAATTTTGGCGCGCGAGCAACACATCGGCTCCTCTCACGGGATGTGTCTATCCACCCCCCCCCCCAACCTATATTATGTTATTCCCAGATCGGGGCTGCAGACACGGGGTCCCCGTGGGTGGTCGTCTCCGCCGGCATCTTCATCTCCCTCGTGTTGGCCCTGGCCGTCTGCCTGTGCGGGGGGTGGAGGCTCTCGTGCGCCGAGCAGGGCAGCAGCGCGGCCGCCGCCGCCGCCATCATCCCCCGTCGCGACTCCCGGTCAGCGTTTCCGTCTGTAGTCGGCCCTAGCGTGGGCGGCGACCACCACGACGGAGACCTTGGTAGTAGTAGCACCAGAGGGCGCCAGAAGGCGCCTCCACTGCGACACGCCGGGCCTGACTCGGTCAGCAGGAGCGGCGACGGCGACGGCGATTGCGGTGGGGGCCCGGATTCCGCCAGTGTCCCCGGCCGAGATGTTTTCGTTGCCGCGGCTGTTCGGTCGGAGAGCAGCGCTGTTCCCGACAGCGGCAGGGGTCAGGTAACGAGGCGGCTCCCGTCCCTGCAGGAGCTCGTGAGGTACAGCAGGAGCGACAGCAGCAGCGGCGCCGGCGGTGCCGGCGCGTCGTCAGCCGGCATGAAGCTGGACCGGCAGCCGTCGGATTCTTCCATCTGCGTCGTGAACCCCATGTTCGAGGACGGCTCCGGCGAAGACCGTGTGCCGTCGGAAACGGCGGCGGCAGCGGCGGTGCCGCCTCGCGCGACCAGGGGCGGAAGAAAGCAGCAGCAGCAGCAGCAGCAGCAGCAGCAGCAGGGCCGCCCTGGCCAGTTCCAGCGCTACTTGCTGTCCAAGTCGCCGAGAACGTCGGGGACCGGTCCCGGCTTCAGCCGTAGTAGCAGCTCCAGAGGCGAGCGCGGGGGGTCTGGCGGCGCCGGTACATCCCGGGTGTTCGACACCTTTGGCGGGTCCGGCAGCGCGTCGATGAGGTCGTCGATCGACGCGCACCTCACGGCAGCCGGCGGCCGGTTCTACTCCAACACCGGTAACGGCGGCATCCCCGTGCCGATGGCCGCGAGCTCGGAGGCCGGGAGCCAGGAGGGCCGCAAGTGGAGCGGGAGCAGCGGCAGCGGCCGCCAACTACACGGCGACGGCGACGACGGCCTGTCGTCCTTTTCCGCCGGTGACCGCCGTCAAGGTGACCACCCTTCTGCACCCCGCACGGTGGAGACGGCCGTGACCGCGTCGAGGGTGGCAGCAGCCGCAGCAGCGGCAGCGGCATCCGCGGAGGCGGAAGCTGCGGCAGCTGCGGCCGACGCGAACAAGCACCCGTCCGCGATCAGCCGCGCCCGCGCCCCTCCCCGCGCCCCGGTCCTGGCGCCGGGGGCGCCGACCATCGACGGGCACATACGACGCTTCGGCGCGCCGACCATTGAGCAGTCGCCCTCCAGCTTCGCGAGCACGAGCTTCGAGAGCGGGGCGTCCGAGACCAGTCGGAGTCGGAGGCGGAGCGACCAGGCCCGCGTCCTGGCCAGCTGGCGAAACAGCACGGGGTCGACCGGCTTCTCGGGGTCTCGCTCGCGGCGGACCATGAGCAGGGTTTCGTCTTCCGGAGGAGGCGTCACCCCGACCGACCAACAGACCCCCGCGCCCGTCGGGAACAGGGGCCGAGGGAAGATGTTCCGGAGGAAATCCAGCGAGGCTCTGAACGGGGGCGTCAGCTTCTTGAGCCTGCAGAGCAACAGCAGCGCGACGAGCGGCGGCGGGGGCAAGGGGGGCCCGACGGAGCTGCGGCGCCTTCGGTCTGAGCGCTCCCGGTCCTACTCGAGCGGGCAGATCGACCTCAAGATGCTCCAGGGCTTGGGGAACTTCCCCGCCGCCACTGAGGGACCCGACGGACAGAAACCGATCGTGGGTGACTCGAGAACCCTCGGCACGAACTGGGTCGGGCAGAACGCGCGAGGGGGCTGGCCGCTCGACCTCCCGGCGAGCTCGGCGATGCCCAGGTGGTGGATCGAGCACGCCTCCCGCAGCGGCGGGGACAGCTCACACAGCCTTGGCGTAGGCGGCGGCGGCGGCGGCAGCGACTTTGCCGCCGGGGCCCCGCCGGACCTCGTGCTGGCCGCGCAGGAGCGGGCGAAGGCGGCGGAGAGGGAGGCTGCGGCGGCCCGCGTGGAGGCCATGTTCGGGGACGAGAACCACCTCAACGAGCGGCGCTTCAGCAACGCCGACGGCGGGAGCAACATCGACGACTTCCGGGCCTTCGTCCGCGCCAGGGCTTCCGGCACCAGCTCGTTCGACTCCCGCTGCCCCCCCGAGGGCGGTCGCGACGAGGCGTCGGTCGGGGACGAAGCCAGCGACGGCGGGAGCGCGAGTACCGGCGGTAACGGCGCCTACTGGGACACGGGCGACGACGCCGGCTCCACATTCTCCCAGGACCAGTCCGACAACGGCGGCGGCGGCGGCGGCGGCCGGTACGTGAACAAGCGGGGCGGGGGCGGAAGGAAGCTCCCGTCCGCCATCGGGTCTAGGTCATCGCCCGTGGGCGGCGGTGCGGAGACCCCCCTGACCTCGGCGGAGCTGAAGCAGTACCTGAACTTCGACTTCGAGGACGACGACGGGAGCCTGGCCGGGGACCCCGTCAGCTTCATCCGCGTCTCGGAGCGCGTCAACAGCATCAACGCCAAGGTCTGGGGGAGAGGAAGCTTGCAGCGTTAACAACAGGAAAGAAAACATTAGGCATTGTTTTTGTTTATTCAGCACGTTGGACTATTTTTCCCGAGACTTGTTCCGTCGATATGTTTGTTTATGTACTGTGGTGGGGGCACGATTAAGCTGTAAGTGGGTGTAGGTTCTGGTTGGTTGCGATTCGTAGCTGGGGGGGTCGGTCTGATCGTCGCCGGAAGGTGCGACGGGACAACAACCCTCCCCGCTTCCCAGACTCGACGCAAGATGGACGGGGGTCAATATTTGTGCTGGTGGTGGTGGTTGTGGTAGTGTTGTCTATGCATTCGAGCTTTTCGCGCCACCGGTTTTGTGACAAAAGTGTGGGTGGTGCGAGACCCCCGCGAGGAAGCTTGTGTCACGCATGGCGGGGGTAGGGACTGTTCTGCAATCGTCATTTTTGTCTATTTTCTATTTTTGTCAATACACGAATGGTTCCCGGAGGTACACCGGGAGGCCTTGGATGCAGTAGAGTGTGTTCGGCCCAACACCAACACGACTTACGAATTGTATGGATTTCCCGTTGGTGGTGTTGGAGTTGGTGTTCTGTCATGCGTGCTGCAATCGTTTTTTCGTGTAGGCTCGCTTGCTCGCTCGCTCGGCCTGCCGCAACTGTTTTCGATTTTCGTCGTCAGCGGCTCTTCTCGTCTCTCAAAGGGGAGGGGGGGTAAAGAAGATTTTACGCCGCATATTGTCTAAGCGATAGATGAGGGAAAGACGGTGTGGCAGGAGGGAGGGGATCAGGGAAGTAGGAGATGTGTGTCGTGTGTTCCGTGTGTTCGTGTGCCCTCGTCCATTCCTTTGAGAGCCATACCGAGGAGGGGGCATGTAGTACGTACATGCGTTTTTGGCTCAAGATTTTCGCCGTCGTTTTCGGGTTTCTTCGGCAAGAGGGACCTTTCCGTATTTTTTTGCTTAACCGTTTTTAACAATTTCAAGAGTTCAAGTTTTTTTGCCCGATGATGGTCTGTCCATACAGCCCATATCGTGCTGCACCGTAATTTTTCATAAGTTTTATTTTTGGCTGGGGACAAGAGTTTCTTATCGTTGGCAGGCCCCGGGATGATGTTGCGCCCCTCCCCCCTATCGTGGCACTAGTCCCGAGGTTAAAGTACACACGATTCTTGCTGCTTTGCTTCACCACGGAGTTCCTGCCTCCAACTGCTGCTCTGGCAGCAAGCCGCAGCAACTACTGTACTTTGCTACGATTTGTTGTACAGTATACATGGTCTTTAGAGTCGCGCTCTTTCCCACGTCGCGGAGTACGTGCTGATCTCAGAGCGGGCGACGCAAGAATATATATGTTGGTAATGCCGCTGCGTACAGTATGGCGCGACATGCACGGTGCGATAACGTACCGTGCAGGGCGGTAGAATTCGGTACTGCCAGTTTGTTGCGTGCGACCTAAAGGCGTTTTCCCTACAAGCCAGCAGTAAAAAGAACGGTTGCTGGTGTCATAATGTGGTGGGGTGTTCGTATTCCGGTGCTGTGTTCATCCGTTAGGGTGGTAATAACCAAGTTACGCTTTTCTACGCTAGTTTTTTGTCGATTTTTCCTTGGGAGGCCCGGTCGGCTCTGTAATCTAGCCGCCCGCGATCCTTCCCCTCTGGAATATGCCTGGAATATCCTCTGTAAAACTATTCAAGTAGTAGCACGCGTTGTTGGAAGTCTTGCGGGTGTGGACAAGAGCCGATAACCGAATGGACGCTGCTTGCCTTCGACACGTCTTGGGTACTTTTGCCGGCCTGTGCCCGATGTGCAGAAGCCGAGTCTACCCTGCTGTGCATGGATGGTTGGGGTGCTGGTTGTTTTTGCTAGGGACCGGAGGCCGGAAATAAGAGACGTTATACAAGAGTAGCCAAGGCAGTAGGGCGAATTTGGCGCACGGCAGCAGCAGCAGTACAACGAAGAAATGTTGAATATATGGATGAGGGCTGGTTATACTGTATTGATCGAGTTGGGGAGGTGTGAGTGCGTGAACGAAAAAGGTCACTCTCTGTAAGTAGTGATAGTGACAAGTTTTCGTTGCGTCGGTTTCCAGTACAACACGGTGTGTAGTTGGGTTGTTTCGTGTGGTGTTAGACTAGTCATTTTGCAACGAACATTCTTTCTTCCGCGGTGATGCTCCTCCCCCGCATCATGCAGCGTCCACTTATCTATATGCACAGCCTGCATGTACACAGCCGTGTCTTTGCCCCTAGTCTAACTGGCGTTGTACAAGGACTTTTTGTTTTCCAGGTGCAGTCGGGATTTTCCCCGCCGTACTGTATGTGCCTGTTGTCGAACAGGTGCATTGCTTTACTGCGGACAAGAAAAGAAGTAAAGGTTATGTCGAGAAGAAGATGGTGATCGAGCCCGTCAAGAGTCTCGAGTGTTTTTCCAGCAATAGTTTTTTTTATAGCTTTAGGTTGGGTCGGGTGTGTAGTGCGAGTTAATTCATCACACGTTGTCTCGTCGAGGACCTCACAGTTGCATGGCAACCAACCGAACTGCCCTGGTTCGTGTCGCCTGACCATTGATCTGATGGTGGAGACCAAGACAAAGGGAGGAAAAGGATTGTGGTAGGTAGACCAGACAAGCGCCCGCAGAGAGGTACTTGCTTGGGGATTTTCGGGTCGGTACTTTCGTGGCAGTCGGATGCGCGCATTATTCGTTGTTTCGTTTCGTTTGTTGTTTATCTTCACCCGGACTTTTCAACAGCCGTCTGAAGACGAATGCTGCCCCTCCAGGGACCGGCAAGCTTATTGTATGTGTATGTATGTTGCGCTTCGGGATCGCCTTTGCCGAGGTGCTTAGTGGGTGATTACGCCTAACCGTCGTTTCGGGAGAACTAATGTTTAGGGAGAATTAATAGGTGCCGTTTCCGTCGTCATCTCGGGGTGTCGCAACCGATTATACTCGAGCGAAATAGTATTTAATAATATAATAACGTGTAGTAACCGAGGCGGAAGGCGTTGAATCTCTTCGAACGGAGGGTCCAGTGTCGCCTGGGAGAGGCTGGACTTGTGATTTCTGCCTATAGCTTTGCATTTGCATCTCTTTCCACTGGTCCGTGCCACCTGTAAGGGTTACGCAATAACTCTGCCTGATCAAGATCTCTGGCTGTCGAAGAACTACAGCCTTACTGGATTGTCGTGTGCCGAGTTATGTACTTATTTTTCTCGAGTGCCGACGCTTTTTTAGGAAACGGTACTCTATTTACAACACCGCACAACATGCTTCGAAAACCACATTGTTCTCTGTGTTCCTACGGTTCTCAGCTGTCACCCAAGCCCTCGTTCGTCTCATCGTGACCGTTGGTTGCCGAGATATGGCCCAAAATGATGTCAAAGCACCACGTCGGCGGTGTCATATTCACGACACCGCACGAGACTTTCCGGATTCTTCGATTATCCCGCAATGGGCACGAAACTAAATTCGCTGTGTTACCACGGCCCCCAGCTGTCTGCACATGTAGTTCCCGATTACATGTAGGCCTAAAGTAAACATGGTATGCATATGAATCGCTGAAGAAATTGAGTTCCACGGATACGGGCTTCATGAATTCATGTTTCATTCTTGCCCATGACATGCATAGGCAGGGTATTCGGTGCCCCACGTCCGTTGTGAAACCGAGTCCCGACCCCTCCAAGACATAATGGTTCACTGTCGGGACCCTACGTGACAAAGCTTCACTCTATTCTCCTTGTCCATAACATTCATAAGGAGGGCTTCCCATGTCCGAAGTCCCGGTGTGAAACCTAGTCCTCACTCCCCCGCACGTGTTTCCCTGGTTGGTTGGATAGAAGCAGAAGTATGAAAATGCGGGGCGTCGTCGATTAATGATCTGTTCACTTTGGGCTTCGACGTGGGTTCCTCGTCGCTGAGGGAACCGATTGTTGCAATCTAGTCTAAACCTAAAACTTCTCATTTTTATGCTGTTGGAGATTTGTATGTGCAATTTGTACGAAACCATTGTGATAATCCAAGGAAAATGATACCGATTGGTGAAACCTCAGGGCTTCATGGAAACGCGCCTGACACATTTTACTCTATATGTCCGTGCCATTCACAGCAGATTCTGCGGTAGTCAGAGTAGCGACAGGCGAGGAAACACAAATGTATGTCAACCCACCTTGCGCTGCCGCGCTGCCCCACAATTCTCCTTCTCCGAAACCTATTCACCGCCCGAAGTAGTTTCCGACCCGCACGCTCTTGCTGACTGTGCTGATGGCTGCGTTTCCGCCGCTGACACCCTCCGGCGCGCTCGCTGAAGGGTTTTGGCGTACCACCCCCCACCCTCCTTCCGCGACCGAGGTGTTACGCTTACTTACGTCTTGGTAGTCGGGGCCGTTCCACTAAGCATGTTGACCTCTGGGTCCTGTGCGCTGGCCGAAGTGCTGACCAAGATGCTGGCCAACGCCTCCAGGTTTTCCATTCGTTTGATTGCAGCGATCGAGATGGCCGTCTGCTTGGATTCTAACAGCCGAGCCACCCTGCGCCCTCGTTCAGCCGTCTTAAAAAGAGCAACTATGTGTGTCGGCAACCACGTGTCAGTCGGGGTCATTCGATGACTTTCGCGGCAGCTGGGCGCCGTGGGAACACAGCGCGTCTACGGTAGTTTCGTCTCAATTTAATGATGTTGTGCAAAATTTCACGCGGTGTCGTAATTAAGGCGAATGTAGGGCGACAATGCCGATGTGGTGCTGACACGTTCTTGGGGCGTATCTCGGGAACCACGTGTTGGTTTCTGCTAAATCACGGCTTGTGCGACAGATTGGGGCAGTGAAATTAGTTTCGTGCCCATTGCAGGTGATGGGGAGCGTTTCGCGCGGTGTCTTCAGTATGCCAACTGGCGACACCGCCGAGGTGTTGCCTTGACATCATCTAGGACCATATATCGACGCCACCGGTCACCATGGGAGGAACGAGGGCTTGCACGACAGGTGAGAGCCGTAGGAACTCAGAGAATGTGGTTGGTGTCGTGATTAGCATTACCTTTCTTAACGGTTGCTCTTGCGCTACCCTAATCACACGCCCCCATCTCGGCGAAATTCCAAATAACCGTCGTTGAGGCTCGGTACCAGGACATTGGTCTATCACACACAACGGCTATAACCGATGTCCTCCACGATGTTTGCACTGCTGCCTCCCAAGCAATTGATACCACTTTCGAGCGTGCGTGTCGAGTCATGAAGGAAGAAGTCGTGCACTTGAGGGGATCGCCAACTTGACGCGTATGGACATCACAGGCTTCCTCGCTGATAGCAGTGGGTGTGTCTTACGTAGATATCAAATTCGCAGATGTGAATCTACTCTAGACGGGTGCCTGAGCCTAGCCCCCTATTCTACCAAGACCCACACAACCGGACGCGTTTCTCGACAGCTGTCATAGCAGACTACCTACTTCGGCTTGAGTCACACTGTGTATGGAGGTCGGCCGTACCACCTGAGCCAAGGACTGTGCAAAGTCCACCCCGAATGACAACTGCTGCAGGGAGGCCGGCCACACGACTCCCACAATGGGCTGGTTGAATTCAGTACCAAACGATAGCTTTCGCAGGGAGGCCGGCCACGCGACTTCCACAATGGGCTGGTTGAAGCAACGCCCAAACGATAGCTTTTGCAGGGGGGACGACCACACGACTTCGGCGATGGGTTGGTTGAAGTAAACTCCAAACGACAGACGCTTCAGGCCGGCCGGCCACGCGACTTCGGCAATGGGCTCGTTGAATTCAGTACCAAACGACAGACGCTTCAGGCCGGCCGGCCACGCGACTTCGGCGATGGGCTGGTTGAATTGCACTCCAAACGACAGACGCTTCAGGCCGGCCGGCCACGTGACTTCGGCAATGGGCTGGTTGAATTCAGTACCAAACGACAGACGCTTCAGGCCGGCCGGCCACCCGACTTCGGCAATGGGCTGGTTGAAGAACACTCCAAACGACAGACGCTTCAGGCCGGCCGGCCACGCGACTTCGGCGATGGGTTGGTTGAATTGCACTCCAAACGACAGACGCTTCAGGCCGGCCGGCCACGTGACTTCGGCAATGGGCTGGTTGAATTCAGTACCAAACGACAGACGCTTCAGACAGGCTGTCCACACGACCTCGGCAATGGGCTGGTTGAAGAGCACTCCAAACGACAGACGCTTCAGGCCGGCCGGCCACGCGACTTCGGCAATGGGCTGGTTGAATTCAGTACCAAACGATAGCTGCTGCAGGGAGGCCGGCCACGCGACTTCCACAATGGGCTGGTTGAATTCAGTACCAAACGATAGCTGCTGCAGGGAGGCCGGCCACGAAACCGTGTTCACTGGCATGTCCGAATCAAATTCCAGGCGTTTGAGGTTTAGAGGCCAAATTGCCCATTGTAGCCTCGACGCAGATGAAGGTCCCGTTAGCCGCTGACATTCTGAACCTGTTCTTGGCTCCATGGCAGCTCTTTGCAGCAGAACGTCCATCGGAAGTGCCCACGTCAAACCAAACGCCTGCACAGCTGGCACGCGGCTCGAGGTGCAGACCTCTCGACTGCGCTTGGTGGGTGTGGTGCGTGATTTGCGAGGAGACCACAGACTGGGAGGCGTTCGTCGATCAACACGCAAGTGCAAGGTCGGGACATCTCTGCACGCGACGCATAACCCCAGCGACACAAGCTGTAGCTCCAGCGTAGACGTGTACCAACGTTTGTCATGTCCATCGCAAGCCTGCTTCAATGCGACGTTGAGGACCTCAAGGCACTTGTTCCCTCTTACACATGTTGTCGGCCTTGGGACAGTTTCTTGCTGCGCGCCTAGGTGGGTGAAGTCGGACAAAAGGGGAGAAGGAAGGGACGGGGGGAGGCTCTCCGAGTTGGTACTTACACGACACGAAAAAACTAGAAGCTCTGTACAGTTTTCTCGGCAGGACAGGCATTCATTTGTCAAGGCTATTAAACCAAGTTCCGGAGTACCCACTCCACCTCTGGTGGAGTATGTCATGTTCAACGCCTTGGCTTCTACTACCAACGGGTTTTTCATTGTCTTTCTCCTCAAGGAACGCCCCGATATACCCCTCCCCCCCCCCGTGTATTGGAGAAGGAACGTAGCATTAGTGAGGGCCAGGCAGGTTTCCGACAGAAGAGGGGGTGCGTAGACCACGCATTCACGGTGGGGAGAATCATCCAAGGTAGAAAGAGGGCGGGAAAGCCGACGTACTGCTCCTTCCTGGACGTGAAAAAGGCATACGATACCGTATACCGTATGGAGAAAAGGGCTGTGGAAAAAATTGTCCAAGTACGGGATCAAGGGGGAAATGTGGAGAGTGCTGAAGAAGATGACAGAGTGTACGAAAAGCGCGGTCATGCTAGACGGAGAACTGTCTAAGTTCTTCGACATTGAGCAGGGGGTCCCACAAAGTTGCACGCTGTCCCCAACATTGTTCCAGGTGTTCATCAACGATCTGTTGGAAGTCGTAAAGGCAGTCCGGAAGGGAGTAAAAGTAGGGGACACGGAAACTTCGGTGTCAGGAATGCTGTTTGAGGATGATTTTGTTGGTATGTCGGACACCCCTGAGGGACTGCAACTACAAATTGACGCGGCGAAGAAGTTAACTGATAAATGAAGATTGTCTGCCAACGTTAAGAAGAGTGCCGTCATGGTGTGCAACGAGGTCAGGGAGGAACCAGTAGAACATAGATGGAAGTGGGGGATCGAGGAGATTGCAGTAGTGGACCAGTACACATACCTCGGAGTAGAGATCGCAAACGACTGCTCGTGGAAGGCACACATGTCCAAGGTAGCGGAAAAGGGCAAAGCACGAGCAGGGAAGCAACACCCAATACTCGCAAACCGGCACCTCGATACACGCATCAAATTGGTTTGGAAGAGCGTAATCGTACCGTCGCTAGAGTACGCCGGAGAAGTATGGGAAGGAAATAAGAAGGTAGTGAAAGAACTCGAGGCGGCGCAGATGAAAGCAGCGAAAATCATCCCAGGATGCTCCAAGCGCACAAGTAATGCAGCCGTAAGGGCAGAATTGGGGATCCAATCCCTACGGTCGGGAAGAGACGCAAGGAAGCTGACATGGCAGTATCGCATGTGCGGGATGGGAGAGGAGAGGTTGCCGAGAATAGTATGGGAGGCGAAGTGGGCAAACAAAAAGAGGGGTAGACAACCCACGGAATGGGTCAAGGTTGTAGAGGACGTATGGAAGGGGTTAGACATCGACGAAGATGAAACGCTGGAAACGGAGGGTCTACAGGGGTTCAAGGAGAATATATCTGTTGCTTGTGCCGAGAGAGAAGAACATAATCTAAGGAAAGAAACCAAGGATAAGGTGGGTCTAGAAGTGTACAGAATGTTGAAAGAAGGAATAGGGTTCAAGGATTACCTACATGGACCAATGGATGCAGGGGCAAAGCTTAAGGGCAAATTCAGGACCGGGGACATAGGCCTTCGAGAACGTCGACGAAGACATAGGACGGTAGACGACGAAGACGACAAGTTCAAATGTGATTGCGGCTTCGAATGCGAAGACCGTGTTCATGTTGTCGCGGAATGTCCGTGGTACGAAGAGGAGAGGGAAGTGTACATGCCTGAGCTGGGAAAAATACAAGGGACGTACAGGGAGATGTTTGAAGCATGGAATAGAGAGGAGAGGACGGTAGCTGTACTGGGGAGTAGGAAGTGGTTTGAAAAGGCGGGAAGGGACATCGTTAGGATCGACAGACTAGGGAAAACATTTTGAGCCACCTTTGGCAAAGTAGGAAGGAACGATTGGCCATCGGTGATCGGTCCTGTGGGAACAATGCTCCGTCCTCTCGAGGACGCGTGGTCAATGGTCTAACCGCTAAGGCATGCAAAACATAAGAGTACGCCCCCCCCCCCCCCCCCGTGCTACCTCGACCTTGCTAACATTTCGTCGCAGACTCGGGTATCACACAACCCGTAATAGAGCCCCGCCTAAATCGCATGGCAGCTCGTTTGCTTCCTTGTGGGTGTTTCGACATACATGCATACTGCCGCCCGCGCCGTGCCGCCCGACCAACGGAAGTCTCCAATGACGAGAAAGAAAAGGCTACACATGCATACAGCCTTGTAGAAGTGCATCATTGTCGGTTTCCCAGCGGGGCAGGGGGCGGACGGGCGGAACGTGGATAACGACACAAAGCCGATCGATCCCTCTTTGGAGAGTATTTCATAGCCTTCTCGGCGCTGCTTGTGTTTGGGACAATTGACTCTCTTCTTGCTGTGAAGAACCGGCGTTCGGAAGTTGTTGCCTCGTCTTGTTTTCTTTGTTTGGCGGCGTCCTTATCCTTGTACTGTAGCAGTGGGCTTTACACTGAAAAACATTCCTGCCTCTGCTCAGTACATTCGAACATCTGTCGAGGCGGATGCCTATATACGGTGTGAGTGTAGCGGACTGAATATCGCAGAAACGGCAGGGATACCTGCCACCTGCGTCCTCCTCTTTCTGCCGTGGCAACCTCAATTCAACCCAATCCCTCTCACCTTCGGAAGTCATGGCACCGCTGATAGTGTGGGCGTTCTTGCGAGGGCCGAATATAACCACGGGCAGACGGCGGCACCCCGTGAAAGGTCGGTCGGATCGATCTGTCGATGGCCAGAAAATGATGCAGTTGAAGGACGTACGTGATGGATGCCGCGGTTGAACACCTGCTGCAGGATACCATATGAGATTGTTATGGTGCTTTGGCAACGTGTACCTGTTGCTGACGATATGTAGTTTTGGCAATAAATGTTTAGTGTACCAACGGCGTCATGATCAATCGTTCGCACGATGCAAGTCAAGTCCCGTCCACAAGTACCCTCGTCGGATTCACTTTGTTTCTGAGAGATATGATAAATATGTCTCTACGGTGGTCCTTTCATGGCCGCGACGACACCGCTGCTCTGGTGTTGCCTGCTCTTCATCGAGGGGCAAAATATCAACAGCACACGGGCCACACACCGACCTTTGGTGGAAGAATATCAAGCTTTCTCCCGCTCAATGTATTTCATAAATTATCAGTCCCGTCTACAACTACTGCCACCTACATTCGATACAAGAACAACGCACAATGTGTTCCGGAAACAAGAGAACCCGATTTATGGGGACAAAATCTTGTCGATAAATCTTGATCTTGGCCAAGATCTGCCTGTTTCACGATTTATGGGAGCGGAATCTTCCGATATATCTTGGCCAAGATTTCTCGAGGCCCGAAATCTGCCCTTTCGAACAAATCTTGACCCAAGATCTGTCGAAAACGAGCCTTCCGACAAATCTTGAGGCGGCGAAACAAATCTTGCCTGGTTGCGGCGCGATCACCGAAGGTCAGTCAACCTAATCGTCCATAACGCCATGAAATCTGCACGTGGCACACTCGCGAGGGTCTCAAACCCACCCTGGCGTCACTGTGTCGGCGCCACGGGCGCCGACAGCGAACGAAAACGACCAAGGCGCGCGAAAAAAATGCGTCTTTGCCCTGGCTCGTTCCACGTGCGTCATCACCAGTCTGTCGAGGGACCGTTCAAAGAGTACTTTATTTTGAAGTAGAAAAATAGAGGAGGAGGAACGTTTTGCCAACACAGCTCTGTCGTGTGCGACGCTTCTATCTCTTCATCGAATCACCCCCCACACCCAAATCCCTTTGCACCCGAGCCAGATCCGTGAGTGCAGATGACAGCGCCGGAGGTTTGACCTCGGTACGCCTGCTGCTTTGAGTGAAATACGTGAACGGGTGTAATCGGCTTCGGGTTGATGCACTTTCTTGTCAGTTGGACAGCAATGGAACAATTTTGTTTCTCTGCTTGACAGGAGCTCGTGGGCAACGGCTTCTATTTTGCACCCCAGGCAGGCGCCCATCGCTAGTATTCACCCATAGTATTGAAGCAATACAGCTGGGGGAGGGACGCTCCTTCTTCAACTGCGTCATGGTCACTTTTCGCCACACCTTGGCATTTTCTGTGGACCAAGTGGCCGTTGTGCCTTTATCAACTTCAAGCAGAAGAGAGGAACAACTCGCCGCTTTTTCACCATTCAACATATTTCCCCCATAAATCGCGATACTGCAAATCTTGGTGGAGATATATTGTGAGCAAATCTTGGGTCAAAATGCCAAGATATATTTGCAAGATTCTGTTTCCACAAAGAAGGGTCTAATGTGTACAGTAGATCAGGGGACAAGGTCGCCAAGCGTTCGGCCATTTTCTGCGTACAAAAAAAGGGTCCCGCGCGCTATCGCGGGCTTTGCCCGCATAATAACATACAACACCGTTGTCCGTACACAGAAGAGTTTCCGCATCAAATGATCCGCTCCCAGAACGAAGAAAGTACAGTACGAGCATTCCAACGTGGGGTGATAGAGGAAGAACCCAGGGTGCAATTTTTATACAAGTGTCATCATATTGAGCCTCGGAGCGCGAAGCGCGAACGGTTTTTGCTTCATCCCAGGAGGGAAAAAAGGCTCAAAATATCGGCCTGTTCCAAGACGATGCAGGAGCCCCAAGTTTGACTACCGGGAAGCCTAATAGCCTTCCTTTTCGACCCAACAAAGACCTATAGGGCACCGATTGGCCATCTATTGCCTTCTGAGGAAGAAGAAAAATCGGGCACTCTTTCGTCACACCGGTTTCGTCGTGATCCGACAACAGATGGCCGTGCTACATGGGCGTTTGTGCCCAAATTTCGTAAAACCCAACCCCTGGACCTGTGGAGGTAATGGATGCACGAGAAATTCGGAAATCGCACGCACGCACGCGGTACAAACCCACTGACAAAACAGAGGAAACGCCACACACACACCCCGGGGTCTGTCATCAAAAACAGCAGGTGCCGAGGCGCCCGTCCCACGCGTGTGCCTGGTGCACCCAGCTACACGTCACTAGCGGTATCGCAGACAGATTTCTGCAAGGTACTGAGCCGTACCCCGCGGCTCATTCCGCGCTGTATCGATGTAGTATGCTAGCTGTCTGCCAGTAAGACGGCATACGCACGAAACATACAAAATTGGAAGGTTCGCCGTGCAAAGATCGAATTACTTGTCGACCAAGTGTTCGCTAAATGATCGAATGTTTGAAACTACAGAGTTTTCGGAAGCACAGGACGTGCGTTCGAATAGACTACTAATTTTTCGGCCTGAAACATTCCGAGAACGACCCAGTCGCAGGCTATTTCAGCGGTCCCCAGCGATGCCGGTTCGCAAAACAAAATTTTCCTCTTTTATTAAATCTCCAAATTTAAAAAAATACATACTACTTGTACAGTACACACAGCTCTAGTCTACATCGACTAGTCACCGGTACCTACATACATACATATGCATACACACTGGTATACCCTGTGTACAGCACAACCAACCTCCTCCGACGGCAAAGAAACTGCCGTGTATATGCTCAAGTAGAGCCTGTCGGGAAGCTGGTGGCATGGCCAGCCTTACCCTACCGTCGGATGGCCGGAGGGCGAGATGGCTGAGATGCTTATTTTGGCGGCCGAACAGAAGTACACGAAGCTTGGCGGGCGGGCGTCTCTCGTTCATGTCTCCCCAAGACCACCAATTGAAAAGCAACAAGCCGAATCAGGGCAGTGGCGGTTGCCCTCCGATTGTTCGCGGACGCAAGGAAGGGTGCTGTCCCAGATCAGACGGACGGGCAGACAAGGGAGGTGACAGCAGGAGCCTTGGAGAAGTTTCGGAAGGCCGAAGCTCCGGCCGAAGCTCGGTGTGCTGCCTTGGAAAACGAAGCCTCAAGGCAAGGAGCTGGGGCATCGGACTTGCTTGATAAATTGCGGCTGAAGGACGAAGCAAGGACGATGTCATCTCTTCACTCCGAAGTTGTGTTACTTGTTTCGCTTCAATAGTGGTCGCCACCCACATCACAAGCGACGGTAGCGTTGTCGAACACACTCCCGGACGCCGCGAGCCCCTCTAGGTTACGCACGAACACGCTCCAAAAGCGACGGTGCTCTTACGGGACCACAGATACTACGCGCTCTGCGCTTGGCTGCAACCGCTTCAGGATCGTGTGGTTGAATCTCCCCTCCCG
>FN649730.1:2088856-2128521 GCA_000310025.1 Ectocarpus siliculosus | reverse complement strand
TTCTCTCTATCTCTATCTCTCTCTTTCTCTCTCTCTCTCTCTCTCTCTCTCTCTCTCTCTCTCTCTCTCTCTCTCTCTCTCTCTCTCTCTCGCGCGCGCGTGCTTCAATCACGGAACGCCGATTGCCCGATCCGAACCCCTTCTGAATGTCGATATTTTTCCCAGCCCAAACAAGCACTATTGAAACCGGGATGCCCTGTCTGTCTCTCTCTTTCTACCCCTCTCCAGCGCAAGGAGGTGCTGAGCGAGCTTGAGAACCGTGCGGACACCCTCTCCAAGAGCCTGGCGGCGTCCCGCGACGAGACCGCCTCCCTCAAGCAAGAGATCGCCTCCCTCCGCGAGCAGAACTCCTTCCTGCGGGGCATGCTCTCCGCCCATGGCAGCGCCATCGACCTCCCTCCTATCATGCCCAGCGGTGCTTCGTCGGACAGCCTCAGGTCACACCGCAACGGCGGCGGGCGTGGCGCCAGCGCCGCCGCCGCCGGCGCTAGCGCTATCATCGGGGCCGTCGGCACCGGCCTGGCGGTGATCAGCTGTGTCGCTCTCTCTGCGGCCGGGTTCGGGGGCGGAGGCGGGGGCGGGGGCGAGCCGCGCGCGGGCTACAACGGTGGGTTTGGCGGCGGCGGCGGCGACGGCCGGGGTGTCGGAGAAAGCGCTTACGCCAGCCGTAGCGGGTTCGGCAGCAGGAGCATGGGCGGAAGAAGGACGCTCTTGTCTGTTGACGAAAGCGACTCTTTTGACTCTTATCCATCCGGCGTGGAGACTTATTCTCAGCTCGGCTTCGGCGGCGGCGGCGGCGGGGCATACGTTGTGGGCGGCTTGGTGGTAGTGGCGCTTTTTTTCTTCGTTGCCCGCTGGACATTCCGCAAGGCGGCCTCGCACCGCCGTGTCGCCGGTCGTGGAAGGCGCGGCGGCGCGTCGATGATGGGGAGCAGGGTTAGAGGCGGCGGCGGGTTTGATCACCTTGGGGGCGTTTGGCTCATAGACAGGCTGTTCGGCAGCGATAAGGCTGTCGGCAAGCTCATGTAGCAGAGTTAATTTCGTGCGCAAGTTGAGGACCCTGATTGCTGAACGGCAGAGTTTCAGTTTGTCGGTACCTGGACCATAGCATGAGTTTTTTGTTCCAAGCTGTGTCCCTGTCGGAGTGTCATGATCGGGCAAGCACCACACAAGGAAAGAGGAGAACTAGAACGCCTTTCTGTGTGGCAAAGCGTGTACCTTAGTTACGGTCTACAAACGGGCGTCCTGAGTGATTGTGGTAACAGCACAAGAGAAAAAGCACACCGATGCACGTTCCAGTCCATGTGCCCTGTTGACGCTGTTGTTTTGCGCCATGTTGTGTTCGATCTGGTTTGCCGTTCTTCCTCTTTGTTTTTTTGTGTTAGTCGATGCTCTTGGGCATCGAAACAGTGAAGTGATTTTGTTCTTCTTCCGTCGTGCAGTATTTTTTAAGGTCGCGTTTGTTTATATCACCTCGTTCCTAATGCGGTAGAGTCGTCCTTCCTGTGTACCATAGCATAGCACTGCTTCCGGAAAGAGGCGCACGAGATTCCCGACGGTCGTCAACAAATATTTATTGTCGTACCTATAAACATATTGTTGTTCTCTTTGTTATGTTTTTGTCGGGTGTTACATAATTACACAAGGCTTTGTTTTTTGGGTCTGCTTCCCGTCCTCCTGTCGGATGGAGGATGCGTGCTGCTAGGTCTGTCAGAGGAGTTTGGGAGGACAAGCGCATAGTCTGCATGACATGTATATACAATAAATGGATGTTTGAAAGGTTGCTGAGTGCATGTGGCTCAGGCAGGGCCCCCCTTGCTATTGTAGCAGTGCATATTCGCACACACACGAGTGATACCCCGTGATTAGTGCGCGTCGACATTCCCCTGCGCGGTCTCCAGATGCGTTTGCCGTTTCACGCCGTTCAAGTGTTGTTACGCTTACACTTTCGTCCAGCCTGCGGCCGTGCGCCTCAAGGTAGCCATGAAAAAAATCAAAACAATTAGAGAGTCACCATCATTACTCTTGGGAGCCGGTCTTCATGGCCTTGTAATTTTCTGTTTTTACGAGGGTGGTCCGTACAGGTCCCTGCTGAGGCCGTTCAACTCTCCAACAACTCCCGTTCTACCCGGTGCGGGGGCATAAATACGATAGATGAGAGATGTTTTTGCCTTGGTTTTCGTGAGAAAGAAAACACAGCAAGGGACGGGCTCCATTCAATTTTGATGAGTAGTGTCGGTGAGTTGAGCGACTCCACCAAGACGCCTGTCTTATTTAGTCAACTCCCTCCGGCCTTTCACCATCCAAGCGCGAAATGGTAATCTGTCAACCCGTTGCGCGATTGAACGAATGCGGCTCTCTAGGCAGCGCACTTGATCCTGACGACTTACTCCGACGCGGTGCGTTTGTGTTGTCTCGAACCGTTTTTTTTTTGTTGAAGCCCGTCAAGACAGGATGGCCCGCATGTGCTCTACAAGAGTGAGTATCAAATTTGGGTCGTACGCGCAGCTTTAAGTAGTCACGTCCAGAGTCCAAAACATGTTTTCACCGCTCGGGATCGCGGATTCATCCACACATATTTGTCGTTTTTCGATGTGTCACGGAACCCTCAGCTACACGCACGAGCAAAACCTGATGTGGATGACTTTTCTACCGACGACCATTCGGCTCCAAAGTGTGAAGTTAACGGGGTTACCCAGAGAGAGAGCGGGTGGAGCCTTTTTTTCTGTGCCGTCACGCTGGCCCGTTCTCGATAGACGATACAAGAAGGGCAGAACATGTGACCCTGAGAGTACCAACGTTTATGCAAGGGATGCGAACGGTGCTCGCGTTTTTGGGAGCAAAGCCTAAATTGAGATCTGCATACGTACATTCGAACTACACGCTTTGTCGCGTGCCCCCCCCTCAAACAAATCCCTGTCGGTGAGAGTTGGCGTTGCCAAGCAACGCCATCGAGAGGCGCGCACCCTGCCATAAACTAGGTCCTCAGAGAGAGAGAGAGAAGGTGCCCGCAGTTTTCTGATTGCCATAAACCTTTTCTCTCTCTCTCTGCCAAACACTTGTTGCGGATCTTGAGCATTTTCCATTTGTCCCCTGCCTCGCCCAACTTACGGGCGCATGCCAGCACCCCACCCTGCTTGCGAACAAGGAGCATTTGTTCCTCTCCGACCAGAAAACCGTCAGTAGCAGTCGTCATCGTCTTGGTAATGTTGTTGCGGATTTCATCTCAACAAAAACCCTATTCCGTAAGACTACCACTTCACCCCGTGGTCACTTCATGTCCTAGACACAACAATACAACAATTTCGTTGGCTGCATGCGAAAACAGGAGCACCCCCAGGTTTCAAAGACTGAAAGACTAGCCCCCCCGCCCTCCCCCGAACAATTACGGCGTACGGCACCAGAAAACAGCCAACGCAAGCACCGGAAAAAAACGCACGTAAGATAACACCCCCCCCAAACCAAGTACAACCATACCAAGTAGTATGGGTCAACACGACCCCAGACCACCAAACTGCTCCCATTTCAAGAAGCCTGACATCACCCCCCAAAACAACACATCCGGTGATAATCACTTCAGAATATAAAAAGTTACATGCCACCGGGCGCGGGCGGGTTTCTTCTTGTATCGTATCGTATCGTATACGGTAGATGGGCCTCTTGCCATGCCATTGTCGCCTAGACTATTGTTCCGATGTTGGTGGGGCATCTGCCGGAAGCCGGAAGCCTGAGTAAAGCTTCTTTAATTCGTCGTGCGGAACCTGCCGATGGTGTGACGGGTGGTAACATCGACGCGTGTTCGCAAGTGTCACAGGTAGAAAAAAAAAGAATCGGTTTCGACGGGCTGTGTGTTGAATACTAATACTCTAGTAGGAATACGGCAGTGTCGCTGACAGCGTCTCTAACGAAGCGACAACTAATTCGTGGTGTGAGAAAGAGTGGTCAATGGTCCTATTATCAAAGGCATGCAAAACATGAGTACGCCCCCCCGTCCCCCCCCGTCCCCCCGCGCCTTCTTTTGCTTCTTCTAAAATTCTTGAACGATAGGAGACAACATCAATACTTTTATGGTGGTTTATGTGGTTCTCAAGGAGCCATGACCATAATCACAGATATCTCGGCTCCCCTTCCCGTTTTTTTCACATTTTTCTCGCTTCAATTCGGCTTCAACGACAGCAGACAACATCAGCATATTGACGGTGTTTTTCATGTGTGTCATGACGATATCTTGCCCCCCCCCCCCCCTTTTACCTTTTTCTTGGTTCAACTCTTCTTGAACGACATGGTGGTAGTGTGTTTTTATGTGTGCCATGACCATAATCATAGACTATATCTCGATCCCCGCCTCACCCGTCCAAATCCCGTGACTCTCGCCGCATTCCTCGAAGCCGAGAACTCCTCGTCCAGCACGCAGTCGACCCCCGTCGACAACGCCGCCGCCGTACACCGCCCGACGACGGTTTCACCTTCTACCGCCGAACCGGCACCTGAACCATCCCCGCTCCTGCTGCTGTTCCCCGCCCCCCCGGCTTGGGCGACCCCTCGTGATGCCTCCCGCAGGGAAGGCGCCAGGTCGTCCATCAAGGCAGCGACCTCCCCAAGCTGGTGGGATTTTTTCACCTGGAAAACGTCGAATGAGTGCAGTGGCAGTGGCAGTGAACTTGTGTGCGCAGAAGAAGGCCATACCGGGAAAGAGACGAAATCGATTCTATCAATGTTGGTGCTGATATGAGATTGGGTGTGTTGTTGGCATAGGTGTCTTCCCCGCATGGAGACGCTTCCTCGCCTTTGCCGAGCTGCTTTGTATCACCGCAGCCGTGCCGGAACCTACTGGACACAGCCGTTGCGGTTCCTGAACAAGGGTGCGTAAATAAGCAGGCCGGTCGCCCTGTAAGGAATTCCGCGTGACACAGCCTCGTACTCTGAAAATACGGTCCTTATTCATTCCATAAGCATACGGGACAGTTAAACCCTTTCTTTGCCCAAGAACGCCAAAGAGCGTAACTGCACAGCTAGCGTGCCGCACAGCAGTTGCAAAACGCCGAACTGCGCCTTAAATCTGCAACGAAGCGGGGAATATTCTTAGAATATTCTTCGATGTATCGTACCTCCATGACCTCCGATAGTCCCGTCATGAGCGATCCCAGTGTTGATCGGTACAGAAACCCCCACTCGCCCTCCGCCTCTCCTCTTATTCGCAACGTCTGATGCGCACGATAGCGAGGGGTGTAAAGTGTTACGTGTCACCATCAGGTGGCTACTCAGGCACGCCAGAGGTAGGTAGCCAATCAAGAGACGAGGGGGACATGCAGGCGGGAAGGAGACACCGACATTCGAACGGAACTACAGTATTTCTGTTTCGCGGGAGGAATCGATTCCAATGGAACTATTACTGTTTCGCTGGAGGCATCGAAATTGCAACGGAATTCTGTTTGGAGGCATCGGTTCCGACGGAACTGGTGGAGCACGCGGCGTGAGGCAACAACCAACGCACAAGCAAAGTGCCCTTTGATATCGGCATCGCGGCGAAGATGGAGAGCTAGCTCGAGAGCTCCGGAATACTTCGCAACCAAATTTTCTCACAGAGTGAGAGAGAGAGAGAGAGCACTGTGGGTCAAAAAAATACACTAGGAGAGGGCGACAAGATGAGACAAGACCATGCAAGAAACTAAACCAACGGCTAGTCTTCCATGCCCCATGCCCGCACGCTTTTGCCTACTCGCACTACCGTACATCCCAACGGGGATCTCGAGGCGTGCTTAACAAAAACAAAATGAATTCAGTCACTCACGTCTAACGCTCGCATCACCGACGGCTTGATCTGACTATCACGGATGGTTTCCCACTCATCTAGCCCCTGGAGCTTGTGCTGGGTTGATGTTCCGGAAGGTCCGTGCCACGGATACCGAGGCGCGATAGAAAAGGAGGGAGGGAGGGAGGGAGGGAGAGAGGGAGAGAGAGGAAGAGGATGAGCAAGAGGACCCATGGACTAAATGCGTTCACAACCCAAACGGTCACCCACAACTGCTTTATGTTTTACGACGGTGCCGACAACAGAGAGAACGACTATTGTACTCACCTGGCACGCTCACGGAGTAAGATACGCGAGACAAAGACAACAAACAAGCAAAACAGACCAAAAATAGACCAAGTAATACTGTTTTACGTCCTAGACGAGCATCACGAGAACCTCAGGTCACGACGAGAGAGCTGGGAGACGCGCAACAACACCAGGAGGGTCAACCCATCCACCCCATTTCGGCGCCTGTACTGTACTACCTAAGCCTGTGGTGATGTCGTGATCGCAACACACAGAGAGGACCGTTCGGGAGCTCCACCAACAGCATTGCATGCAAACGAGAATTCACTCTGTTCATTGTCCCCCGTACCTTTTAGGTTTGTCCTCCAATGGGGGATTTCCACGAGTACGACGCTTCCAGCCGACAATCCAAAACATACATTTTGCTCATCTTCTTACACCAATAAACAAATCCGTCTCTATTTACTGTATCCACAAATCCACAGATAGCTAAGAGTCCAAGATTGCACGTGGGTAGTGAATTCACAGTGCACTGGTTCTCTTCAAAATATCACGGCACTGGTGTAACCACCCGATCCCCAATCGACCAATCATACCATCACACCTGGTTTTGCGCCAGGATGTGCGCCCAGCTGACGTCAGCCTTCGGCGGAAGAGGCGATCGGGATTCTTCACTGCCGGCCCCTTCCTCATCATCACCGCTGCTGTCCCCGCTCTGTTCCGTCTCCGTCCCACGCTGACTTCCCTCGAATCGCCTCGAGTACTCCACTTCCATGTGAAGTGCCATGCCGAACTTGGACTGAAATGCAAAGAAGGCGTGTTGTTGTCGTTTGTGGTGGTGGAGGTGGGTGGTGTTGTTGATAATAGTGGTGTCTAGATGGCGTACCTTACGACCTCTTCTCCCCC
This sequence comes from Ectocarpus siliculosus, assembly GCA_000310025.1. Taxonomy (NCBI): domain Eukaryota; class Phaeophyceae; order Ectocarpales; family Ectocarpaceae; genus Ectocarpus; species Ectocarpus siliculosus. The sequence continues at coordinate 2,121,575 of FN649730.1, read as the reverse complement.
AAAAACATTCTGACCTCTACCAGCAGCCTTACCCCACCCGTGGCATCACCTACCCCCACGAAGACGAAATTATTCTCCTGCAGAAAGTCACTTGCTGATATAATACGCTTCGCACTACCAAGCCCCCTTTGGAGTGGAGAGTCGGCCCCCTATTGTCCTATTATCCTCTCAAAACAACTCGGAGGTCGGACAGCACTCATTCAAGAGCAACAGGCCCGGGGCTGACTTGCTGACACCCTTTAGCGTGAAAAGCCGCCATATGTTCACCTCTTATTGTATTGCCATATGTCCTGTCCACAATCTCGAAACAACCACGATAAACAAAAAAAAATGTTGATATTGAGATGCTCGAAAGCTTATCCTGTCCCACAAACGGCCAGAAACCAGTGAAAACGGATCAAATATCAGCGCCTACCACCAGTGGTGTCTTGTACCTTCAGGTCAGACACGATGTCCTCTACAGGCCTGGGTTGGACGTCCACAAGCCTGAAAGGGCGGCCATCTGGACGTCTTGCGTGCGTCACGCTGGAGATGAGCAGAGACATTCGGAGGGGTGGGGAGAGAGCGTGGGAGAGGAGAGTGCGGGACGGAATGGTGCGTGGCTGACTTAGGGTAAGACCCCTCTAGTAACAGCGTCCTCGTCTACTATTGGGGGTGTTCGAGAACAGCTGCCGTGGGTATGAAGTATTTAAGAGCAATTGCCTTTTCGGTTTTCTTACGGTATAGCCACCGAGAGATGGACAGAAGCATGTGCGCGTGTGGATTGTTGTTTCTATGTTCAAAAATTCAGCATTAATGCTCAGTTTTGGGGACGCCATGTGCACCGTACTACGCGATGACAGCAGTGCTGCAGGAGAAACAAACGCGTAGAAAGCGAAGCAAACTCCATGGAGTCATGGAATCTCCGGGTAACAAGACGCCGCCACGCACAACCTCAACACACTGCAGCACCCGCGCTGAAAACACAACAACAAAGGAAGGTACAATATTCCTGCATGACGTGGCACACCGTGGAGCAGTCACCGTGCGGTCTAGGGTAGGGTACGAAAGGCCAGCCGTTCCTTGCCCAAAAAATGGCATCTATAACACTTGCTTGCCCAGTGTCCAAACGCTTGACTGGAAAACAGCTTCGGCCGCCAACTCACTTGGTGCCGATCTGGAAGACCCCCGCGTTCTCAGGCAAGCCAAACAGACCACTGCCACTCTCCGCGGCCAGACCGTCAACGGTTGCGCCGCATCCCACTCCCACGGGGAACATGGCCACGACGGGCTTGCTCGGGGTGAGGAGGTCCCTGAGCTCGATGATGTCTGAGAGGGGGCTATCTGGTGCTCGTCCGGGGTGGGGCTTGTGAGGGTTTCCCTGCCAAACAAGAGAAGAGACGTAAAAAGAGGAACATCCCGGAAACGAGGCATGTCTCGACGCTTTATCTACCTGATGTTCTCCATTGTAATGTGAGGATTACTACCCTGCAGCGGCAGAAACAGTCGGAGATCATCACCGCAAAACGCGCTGTTCCGGTGCTTTTGTAAGTACTTCCTTAAAAAAAAATGTCAAATCATCTCCGTCGTTTCTCGTCCTTTCATATGAGGACGGGTACTGGTCCTATGCATACCAGCAAGAACGAGAAGTTCGACAGAGAGAATACACCAGGAGCCGATTATACGACAATGAAAGGCCATTGGTTACTCTGTTGCGGGCGGAGTAACGGGAGAAGGACCTATACCATGACAGTCCTTCCACTGGCCTGTTGCAGGCTCTGTTCTGTTAAGTCAAATCTGTCGTTTCTCGCCATTGGGTGGGAGGACGGGAATTGGTCCTACATACCAGCAACAGAGAGAGAAGGTCGACAAGAGATAACACACCAGAGGATCTACGACGATGACAATCCACCTGCTAGTCTGTTGCAGGCGGTGTCACGGGAGAATGGCCTTGACATGACCGTTGATGACAGTCCATCCTCTACAGCAGTCCGCTATCGGACCAAGAAAAAAAAAACAGAAAAGCATACAAAAATCTCACCTTCCACGAGAATCCAATGGTCTTGACCTTGTCCCCCGCCAGTTCCACAAACTCCGTCATGGCCAGCCTTACGGCTTCGCCCGTGAACCGTCGGTAGTCGTTTACGACATCCTGCCCGAACATGAGCCGGGTGTCGGACAGGGATTACAAATACGTTATTGAGACGATGAGCTCGCAACACGATGGTGGGCAACCCATGGAGCACAGCTACCGCAATGATAGCAACACACGTGCGCCTTCGTTCCTTATGGGTTTACCCAACGTTGACAGCGACATCGAACCCACGGCCGCACGCACAACGTCAACACCAAGTGCTACACACAACAACAAGAAATGCGTACCCCTCCCACTCGAGCTGGGATATGTAGGGAAGCCCAAAAATCAACATCGTACGAGAAAGACAACAGCAAGCCGCTTGCGATCCGTAGTCGACACCCGTAAGGACAACAAGTACAGGGATGAAGCAGGCTCCGACTAGCAACGATCGGACCTAACGTGCGTGCACAAGAGGATGTGTGAGAGAGTTTGGGCACGCAAAAAAAAAAACGCAACCAAGAAATAACCCCTGGCGAAAGAGCATCGTTACACGACACCGTAGCCGGTGAGATTGCCAATGCCGCTACAACACCGCAGCCTGAAAGGATGCAAACAGCGCACCTCCCCTCCAGTGTTCCATGGGATCTCCATGACGAAAGATTCGATGTAGTCTAGGCCGTGGTACGCCAGCAAGCAGTCCAGATGCTCAAGAGCACGCGCCGGGCTCAGGGCCTCCTCTACCGGCTTTCCTTCGGCGGGCAACTCCCACAGCAAGGCTAGGTCGTCCCTCGCGATCTGGTGGTGATCACGTCACAAGAACAGCGATCGGCATGGAAGGTGCGTGTGTTTACGAACGAGACAAAAAACTCTGCGACTCTACTGCTGTAGACAGAAAAACAAAACAAATATTTGTTACACACGCTACCCGTAGAACGCCACATAAAAAAATAATTCCGGTCGCCCTTTAGGGTATGCATACGCCGGTGAAGTCGGTCCTGTGACACAGATGGAATATCAAAAAATGGGCAACATGCTGGATAGTGACGGGTGCCCGGTACAAGGCCTAGACAGAACAAACAAAAAGTACGTCACACAGAAGGCCGGCCGCCCTCTGTGTATGGCCGGTGAAATCGTTCAACACAGATGACATACCTTTCTAACTTTCAAACAGTCTCATACGCTGGATAGCGCGGGGTGCCCGGTATGAGGCCGGCGAAAACCCGTAGCACCATACGGCCGCATATAGGGACCAGCTCTTTGGAAGGGTTGGAGAGGGATCAGTACAAAGGCGCTGGTCATCCAAGACCAAGCAAACGAACGCCCTGCTGGAGGTGAAGCTAATACAATAGTACTGAAGGAGCTGGATCAACTCATGCAAGCCAAGTGCAGAACACCACAGGCAGTGAATTTGAACATATCTCCATACTGCTGTAGATTACAAAATGCGTACTGTACCGTATCGAGCTATAGTACGGCCATCAGCGTATGCTTGGAAGAAACGACGTGTACACGTCAGAGCGATCGAAATAATATGATCGGTCTGTTGGCTTACAAGTTGTCAAAAAAGAAAAACATGCGCAAAAAGAAGACGGCAGCAGCAGCAACAACAACACGGTGTGTACTTCAGAACGTACTTTGGAGCAATAAATCGGCGGTTGACTTACAACACATGAATTGAGCCAAACATGTCCAAAAATAAGAAGGCAACAGCAGCAGCAACAAGAAAACGTGCTTTAGAGCGATCGAACTGTTACGATCGGTTGGTTGATTTACAATATCAAACGAGCCAAACATGTACAAAAGCAAGAAGACAACTGCTGCAGCGGCAACAAGACGGGATTCAGAGCGATCGAACCGTTGCGATCGGTTGGCTCATTTGCAATACAAATCAAACGAGCCAAACATATTACAAAAACAGTAACAAAGCAGCAGCAGCAGCAGCAGCAGCAGCAGCAATAAGCTCCTCCATAAGACAGCAGCAACAACATCAACAAGTACCTCCATATTCCCGAAGGTCCTGGTCTCCCAGCTTCGCTCCGGCCACTCCGGCACGAGCAGCGGCTTGCCGTCCTTATCGTGCCTCTTCACTCGCTTAACCTCAGAGGTGAGTTGCACCAGGTTGCACTGCCCGTCACTCAGTGCCCTGAAACGCCGGATGTACGTGGGCACGAGAGCAAAGCATTGCGTTGTTGCGGTGTGAATGCCACTACGTCCATGCCGTACGGTGGCAGGCATGTACGAGAGCAGGGCATTGTTGCTTGAGGGAACGCCGACACATCAATCAGACCGCAGACCGATGCTATACATGGCGGTGGCAATAACGTGTCGGCAGTGGCATCGCCGGCAGAAACGACGCGGGAGCTTTGACGCCTGTCTCGGAGTGAAAGATTGAGAGAGAGAGAGAGAGAGAGAGAGAGGGAGGGAGAGAGAGAGAGAGAGAGAGAGAGAGAGAGAGAGAGAGAGAGAGAGAGAGAGAGAGAGAGAGAGAGAGAGAGAGAGAGAGAGAGAGAGAGAGTGGCATTTCAACGAGCGCACGTACGTGAGGTGTCAACAAGCGTCGACGACGCTTAGGCAACTGACCAAACACAACCACAAAAATAAGTGAGGGCTGTCGTACAAGCAGGACGCTGGAAAAGGTACGGGGGTATGCATCGCCGGCGGGGAGAAGCACCAGGCGCAGTGAATGCTGAGACCGCTTGGAGGTAGACGCGACGTTTACCAACCACAACATCTCTCTGACGAGCATGAACAACGCAATATATCACCACCTCCTCCGCTCGGTGGCGGGGCGCCTCTACACTGACCATCTGTACTACATAAGTCTTGATATCCAACTGACCCTACGGAGGTAAGACATAGGAAGAGGTCGAGCGATGGCAACGCAGTTGGAGAGTAGAAGGGGTCGTCGTTGACTGAACTCTGCTTGCGAGTCCCACAAGGTATCGTGCGTCGTGAGTGCGCGTGGCTTCAAGTAAAGCTTGACGGACTCGGGCATCTAACTTTTGTTGAGAAACGCTGACTGGCAGCCTAGTGGGCATCGCGTCAACAGTGAGCAAGGGATGCTTCTTGACTCTCAGCCTACAGTACCTACCTGCCGTAGAGGTGGGCGCGAACGCACAGGAGGTGTGAGAGTGCGAGAGCTTCGGTCAGTGTTCGGTTCCCTACAGAACGCCCACAACGCGGCCTTCTGGCCGCTTCACGTCGCATGTAGCGGGGACACAAAGACACTGCTGTGACAAAACGATCCATGGAAGGCATGCCCACCGCAAAGTCTACTCCTTGTCTTGATTCAATGTGCAGCTAACAGCACCCCTTTGACCTGCTGTAACCGCTGACTCACGGAGTGCAAGTTGGTTCCCAAGACAGGCTGCGATGGCCGTGGTATGCAGGACTTCCTGCACACGGCATCTTGTTGCCGGCAGTAAAATCGAGTCCCTGAGGATCAAGCTCGACGGCCTCGCTGTGACCTTTACAACGCTACAGTCACCACGTGCGCCCGTGGTAGCGGCATCCCTTCTTTGAGATACTGCTGTTGTTGCATACAGCAGTAAAGCCGCATGTTGCTGAGCTGTCTCTCTCGGGTCGACTCCAGATGTGGCATTCACCGAAGTCCTCCATGAAAACACATCATACCTCGACATGTCCAAGCCACGATCAGGTGCAGCTCCCATCCACGGGCTCCCGAACCCCACCCGCGACACCCGCAAGTCTTTCCCAGGGAACTGGACGGATGCAGCCGCTGTGGGAGGTGGGAACTTGGATGCACTACCCCTGCCGCCGCTGCGGAGTCCACGATGATGGGTCCCGACATGTGCTCGTTGTCGTGATGCTCGCGCAAAGTGAGACTCCACTCCACACCAGGTGAACAGCAACGGTGGCACTCGTCGTCTAGACATTACACATGGCGACCGCGCAGCAGTCAATCGAGAGCCAGCAGGCAACATGTGTGTGCTTGCGGGTGAGTGGGCGGCCAGCACCGCACTGTAGAGATGGGGCACCGTGAATCATGGTACCGAGATTCCGAGGGTGTGGGTGTCTACAGGTGTTTTTATTCCGCCGCGTCTGGGGCAGGATCGACAGACCAGACAGAGACACGAGACACAAGAGGCTGCCAGGGAGAGGAGGCAAGACACACGAACACCCTGTCTGCTTATCACCGAGAGAAATCCCTTATTCCCGCACCAGGGCAAACGATGTTCGTGTCAAGGTGTTGCCTGCTGATTGCTCTCATCGTCCTTTCGCTTGATGATCCTCAGCGAGTTGCTGCTGCTTCTCCTGCTGCTGCTGGTTTGAACTCTCGATCTTTGACCTGGCGTTTGATGCTCTTGCCTCTGGCGACAGCCACCGCCAACACCCCCGAGCTTCGAGATTCGCTGGTCTCCTCGAACCGTCGAAAAAGGGGGGGGGCGGTGGGTTGCGCCGGGGGGATTCGCCGCAGCTGGTGTGCGGCTGCTCTCGTGCTTTGTTGCCGACCGAAAGCGGCATGTTCCAGAACAAGGACAAGTGCGCGATCCGGGTGCTGCTGCTCCATCAGACCATCGTCGTCGCAACGACCGCACGCCCAGGCGCGCGTTGCTTGGAGAAGCGGTTGGTCTGGTGCTAGACCCAGAAGGCATGGCGCAACGGTGTCGATGGGGGGGGTTGGGGATGGCAATGCTGCGCCATCATCGCTCCAGCCGGAGCAGCAGGTTGTCGGCGAGAACCACTATGCGAGGCCCGAGGTGACGAAGTGGAGACATAAAGCGGTCATCATCCCTGGGTGAGAGAGAGAGAGAGAGAGAGAGAGAGAGAGAGAGAGAGAGAGAGAGAGAGAGAGAGAGAGAGAGAGAGAGAGTAAAGTCGCTGCTGCTTTACGTACGTCCTGTGTTTGGGGAGCAAGGGCTATGTACTGTGTACTGCATCATGCAACTTACATCGTCGGGGGAAGTGTACAGCAGTAGTACCCGTGGTTGTTTCGTAGGTCAGCCGGAATTTGAATTTTGTGTTGAAGTCCGTATTTTTTCTTTTTTGTTGCGAAATACTCCGCTATACTTGTAGCGCGGAATAGTAGATCGTCTGGGGATCTGGGGATCCTTCCTTGCAGGACTTGCTGACAACACGAACGGGACAATAACGTAGATACAGATCTTGTACGCGCGTGGTTCTTCCCCTCCATTGCGCCAAACAAGCCGATGTGAGCGATAGCACAAGTAGGTGGCATGCATTCATGTCGGGCCATAGCCCGTCGCAGCCAAGATCAAGGTAGGGATACACATTCTCCGCTCAAGCGCGGTCCCACGCTCACCACACCTTCTCGCTCACCTGTCAGGTGTAAAGGCTGAAACGGACTCGAAGCAGCCCAGCACCAGCAAGTTTCCCTCAACGCTTACGGCAAAGACTTCATGACACCCATTTTAATTTTCTCGAACAGGTAGAATATTCCGTCTTGCCTTGATTGTATGCGTGTTGTCTACCCGGGTTTCGTCTACTACAACAATAGTACAGCAATGCTATGCACCCGCAGAGCTAAAACCATGACTATGTACTACACAGCAGGATGGACGGCAAACGACAATGGTAACAAAGCAATGCTATGCACCCGCAGAGCTAAAGCCATGACTATGTACTACTCTTTCTTTGGAACCTAGGTTTGTCTACGCAGGATGGACGGCAATTGACAATGGTACCAACGCAAGGGTATATCCACAGAGCTAAAACCAACACCGACCTCCCTTCGCCCTCGAACCTTGTCGGGCACACCCATCTACACATGCCTCGCGTCCTTGGTCAGGTTCGCCACGGACGCCCGTGTTTTCGAGAAGCTGTGCCACCGATTGGAGCGAAGAGGGGTCGCTAGCGTCGTGGTTCCCATCCGCTGGTACCACTGGCTGCCAACTCTGGGGGGCCGGAGTGTGCGGCCGATCCTAGATCGTATCCACGAGACCGTCATCAGGTGCATCTCGTCTTTTACCCGTGTCAGACTGCGAGTCAGCCGGCCTGCCTGTTTGAGCCTCGAGGTGGTCTGTACTTCTTTTCGCCCGTAGCTTGGAGTACATGGCATGCTGGCAGGGCAGCCCCCCTGTTTTCCGCTACCAAACTTTGCGATTCTTTCATCGCGTGGTCTTGTCTCCAATTCAGTGCTCGGCAAGTATTTTCCTAACCCCCGTGCGATGCTTCCCGCACTCGCGTACACTGCTCTATTTCCCACCCCGAACCATATCGTCGCTGTTCAAAGACATTGTACCGCCTTGTATGCATACGCCGGAACAGCTACGAGCGCGTTTGTGACACACGACCGCATCGCGTCTCGCAGCCCGTTCCCTCCACTCAACGAACCGCACCACCGTGTTGATATCCTCCCCCTCCTTTTGTCCAAATCAGGTGTGTCTGTGCCCAGGAGCACAAAGACATGCCGTACGCGTTCAACGAGCCCGGCCTGCAGAGCGAGGTCGCGCCGTACACGGCTGAGGATTTCTGGGCGGAGATGGGCGATCCCAAGGTGCCTCTTTTTGTGAAAGTGGCTTTTGTTGTGATCAAGTGTGTCCATCTCCATCTTACCGGGGAGAAGTGGTGGAACAGTGCGCGCTGATTCATAGTGATGGACAAAAACAAATCTCAACGCGACCTGGTGTGTCACGTGCTCCATTGTTTGGAACAAGGCCATGATGATAACAAGAGGGAGCGCCAAAATAGAAAAGGGAGCAAGCCTACCCATCTGTAGTTAGTATTCAGAGCGCACCGCCCGTACCCTCGTGTTGTACAGTACCAGGTGCTTGGTATGTGTTTTTTTGTTAATTCAGTGAAAGAACATTGTTGTGTTGGGGTTAGGAAAGACACAGTTCCCCGTGTCCCCTTGTAGCACCCGCTGTGAAATCTGCCAACGTTGTTGCACATCACCTGTTTTGCGTTATGCCCCCTTGGCCCCCTGTCACATTTGAAAGGGTCTCCGACGACTTCTATCTTATAGCACACTTGTCTAACAGAAAAACAGAGTGCGGTATTGCGCGTCTTCAAGAGCCGAATCTTTCAATCGGTTCGAAGTTCGAAGGCATTCCATGTACCACGAATGCTGACTCTGTTCAAAGGCATCCCATGTACCACGGTTTGTTCTTTTCGGAATGTTGAGTCGGTTCAAATGTATCCCGTGTACATGAATACGATTGTGTGTCGTTCCGGCTTGATCCTGTCTCCTTTCAGCGTGGGGCACATCACATGGGACCCATCGACCTTCCCGTTCTGCCGTCGAAGCCATCGGTAGACGAGCGCGTGGTGTTGATCGCGCATTCCGCCGGAGGCTGGATGTCCAGAATCTACCTCTCTGAGGCCTGGTAGGGTATAGGGTAGACCGCTACAGCAGTACCGCACACACATACCGTAGTACCACACCCCCTGGATCGATTTTCGAAAGGTCAGCAATTCCAAGGAGATGTACAAATCAAACGGCGCGTTGTCGAAAATCTCTCTACGAAACGGTTCCAACGCACCGCCCCTCTCTGGCAGTATTCGAGCTTCGGGATTCGATACAGGGGGTGTGATATCTAATGTCAACTACGGTACAAACACTTGTCGTTGAGGATCTCTTGCTACTGCTGTCGTTGTCGTTGCTGTACCTTGTTCCCTCGCCTGAGCCGCCGCAAGACGACCCTACCGCCATAGGCACCGCAAGGTCTGCATAAAGGTTAGCCACCCAACACTTGCTGTGCTTGAGTGACAAAACAGACGAAGGCCGTGCCCCAAACCGACTGACGTTTGGGGCCGATCTGTGCCTTCAACGTCCCGACGATGCCGTGGTTTCGTTTCGACAATTTGGCAGCTACGACGGGCGAATATACAACGCGTCTCACGCTGTCAACGGCCTCGTCACGCTGGGAACGCCACACGTCCGACTCACGGATGACAAGGGACGACACCGCGAACTGCCCTTCAGCAGAAACTTCAAGGTATGAGGTATTTCGATTAATCGAATGCAGTTCTTTTTCCCTGCAGTTTTTTGCTTTTTGGGGCCCGTTCAGCATTAAATTTCAAGAGCTTCAACCGCGTCGTCTACAGCTCTTGTTTTCCACAGCACTCTACCAGCCATTCATCTGAAAAAATCGATTCAGCTTTCGCGTCCCACAGCCGTTTTCTACCCGTTCAGCAGAAAATTAAAAAGACATTGGACCCATAGCCGCCTGTGACCCTAACCCTTGTTTCACACAACATTCTACTATCCTTTCAGCAGAACAATTCAAGGTATTCGATTCATAAGGTATTGGATCCATACGCCCACAGCCCTTATTTCTCGCAGCGTCCAGGAGGGTTTCCCACGGCCTTTTGCGGCGTGTTGCCACACGTTTGCGGGAGAGTTGCCCACCGGAAACTGTTTCGCATGCGACAAGGACCCTTGGCTCTGGTTCATCGTTAAGGCTAGGCCTGCGTACGCCGGGGCGAGTGCGGTTCTCCTTTGGGCTCGTGATTGGCTGGAGAGTAACGGCTGATAGAACCTTTTGTTGCACCGTGACAAGTTTCAGGAAAAGTGTCGCGAACGCGCATGAAAGGTTTCCAGTAACGACCGCTGCCGTCGTGGCAATTTTTTGTTTGTTGTGTGGCAACTGATACAAGCAGTTTGTGGAAGAGCGCTGCACCGGAGAGAAGGGGGGCGACTGGGAGAAGATTATACCAACGGTTTGCATCGGAGGCTCGGCGCTTGAGGGACGGTCAACCTTCGGAGGCATGTTCAAGGACCTGGTGAGCGAGCGGCGCGTGGGGTGTGGGCTGAGTTTGCTGAGCCAAGTCGCTGCGTGGAAGCATGCCGGCTGGTGTCGTCTTTGTAGACGGAAAACGCCACATGAAGGGTGAATAGAGGCGTCCATGACGTTTCCTGTTGACCTTCCTCTCTATTGTAAGCGATTTCCTTCTTGACGATGCACGGATCACGGATCATTTTTTATCTCCGAACAACTGCTGAAGGCGATTTGATAAAGACAATGAAAACATGAAGGTCCACTAGAGGGTCTCCTAAAAAAATGAACAATCACAGAGAATAATTCAGAGGGTGTGTGCTGTTTCTTAGAGGCGGGAGATGGAAACAATCTCTTATCTAGCTCGTCGTCTTCTCTTTGGACGAGAGAGTTCACGTGTCTCAAGGGAGTTCGACTCACGCGCTTTTCCCTTCGTCGCAGAAAATTGTCTGTTGTTGTTGTTGTTGTTGTTGTTGTTGTTGTTTATGTTGTTTTGGTTGTGTTTGTTGTTGTTCATGAGGTGCAAGAGAGCAGGTAAAACCCAAAGAACCACCACCACCTTCGCGAAATTTTTTTTTCACAACATAACGCGTAGTTTCAGAAAGAGAAACAGCGAAGTATCAGCGCAGCAAGGCACAAAACACAAAGCTCGCTAATCTTCTCGCCCTGTTTGCGTAGAGAACCACCGACGATACATCCTCTCGTGGGCTTCTCTCCGATGTATTGAACCCAGCTTGCAACAATAGCACTGGCAGAAGGTATGACACGATCACATGTCGTGTCCCGCTCAAGTGGTTATACTCGGAGTAGGGTACCCGGAATTTCAATGTCGGATTGCATTCATAGATTGTATAAGTATGTAGTCTCCCGTGTCAAAAGGGTGTTCTATAATCCCCCCGCACCCCCCTCCCACCACATACTTCCCTGGCGCAACAGGTGTACCAGAGCTATGAGCTTTGCTGCGGGGATGGGTCAGGGACGGGAGACGGTATTACTCCACTCAAGAGCGCGTTTGACATGGCCGGTGCCAAACGCTACGTGGAGCTTGAGGTACGTAACACTTCTGCAGAGAGAGAGAGAGAGAGAGAGAGAGAGAGAGAGAGAGAGAGAGAGAGAGAGAGAGAGAGAGAGAGAGAGAGAGAGAGAGAGAGAGAGAGATAGAGAGATAGAGAGAGAGAGGTAGGGGGGGAGGTAGGGAGGGGTTGCACCGGGCCCACTCCACCTGTAGTTGGCCTCTATACGCATGACTTTATTATAGAGCAAAGGCAGATCGATCGTTTTGCGTGCTTCATCGAAAGGTCTCATATGTGCCCATGGTTGCTATGTTGAACGAACCATCTCCTAAGTTATGCGTACCAAGCATGTGTTCGTCTGGTTGTTTCTTTATTTTTGGATGTGGAGAAGACGGGTACTGTAAAAGTTTTCTGTTTTGCTTCATTTTTTGTTTTTAGAAAGTACACATAATCTCACAGAAAGACCACCCGTTCGAGACATTTTTTTTTGTTTTGGGGAGACACATCGCCGTTTGTTTCTCCTGTGACCCCCCCCCCATATCCCCAACTCTTTTGCACAAGTCAAAGTACCGATACGAGTCAACCCCCACCATTACGCGAAACGTGTCGTTGTTTAACAGGGGGTGCTTCACGCGGCACGCATGGGTGGCAAGTGGTACGGCAGCGACGACGTCATCGACTCGGTGAGAGAGAGCCCTGCCGCAAAAATATGGTGGAACTTGACCCGACTTTCCTTTTTGGGGGGAATTTGGGGGCTTGCGCTCTTGGCTTTTTTATTCCGTTTCCTATCGTTTGTCGTTTCGTCACGAAGGGTAGCTCCGTCCTCGCGTTTCCCTCTACTGGTCGAACACGCTGTTAATTTTTGTGTTTGCCTCGTGTTCCCGTGCCCCCCCCCCCCCGCATCGTCCTGTTGCGGCATGAATTGAAAACTTCCGCAGTGGTTAGAACCTTCCCTGGACACGATCTTCGGCCCACCGGTGGAAGAGGTGGAGGGCACACGTAACGTCTTCAAGACGACCACGGAGCTCCCTCAGAAGGGATCGTCCCGCACAGTTGTCCACGACGGAGATCGGGTGCAAAATGACGTCACCTGACAAAGCCCACGTTTGCTACGACGCACCCAAACCGCGAGTGAATGCAGAACAGGACGGCCGACCGGGGTGGTGGTGGGGGGGTGCATTGAATGGGGGGCATGCTGCGTAATCCCCACAGGAGATTTTCGAAGGCACAAGGACGAACGGGTTGCCACAAGGGGCGCCGATGGCATGGTTCGTCGTAGCAGTATTTTATGATTCCAGGAGGGGGGAGGTGTTGGTGAAGGATGGCCATGAGGGTACGGACGGCGTTTCGTGGCACCCAGTCACCACGGATACCATCATCTCATGCCATCATCTCGAATGGAAAAGCTTTGCTTGTTGAGGAGGTACCCGACAGCTCGAAACGGCAAGATGTACTTATTGGTCCACATGTAGGTGGCTTTGTTTTTGGCGCGTTGGTGGCGCATCATATATTTCTGGCACTGAGGGAATAGGGTAGGTAGTGTCGGAGGGCATAAGGAAGGCGTATGATTACGATTCTAAGCTCGCCGTTGTACAGATGTATGAAGGATAGGCTGGGAGCGGGGGTAACGAGAAGGACTGACACCTCTAGCGATTCATGGGTGGGCAGTGATATGGCCGGTTTGGGTTTTGGTAAGGATTGGAACGCGGCGAGCGTGGATCGCTGAGTCTGAGGGGTTCATGGATGGGATCTTGCTTGTGAATATATGCCGGAGGTGGTGTGACGTTGGTCGTTGTTTTGGGTGGCACGACCTTTCCGAAAAGTTGGTGTCCACCGAGAACTCGTAGACTATGTGTGTAGAGATTGATCGCGAAAACGGACGGACGGTTTGATAGACTTCAGCCTCAAAAATTCCAAAATGTAATAACTTGCCAAAGAGAAAGAAGCCTACACTAACACCCATATAGTCGCCATGGGGATGCACTACCCCATAGACTGTACAACGGACAAACAGAAAAGGAGTCGGCCAAAACAATGGGTTATTAATGATGAGTTCTCAAGTGCGGGCGCTATCTGTCTAGTCTATCGCCCGAGACTCGTCTCTTCCTTTGCGGCCCCAACATCTAGACTATGGCTATTGATGCAGTTCTCCAGACGGCGGCAGTGAACTACAGCATTATCATTGGTGTGACCGGTCTGTAGTCTGTAGCGCCTAGCATATTGTAGTCTACACCATTATGGGGGGGGTACCACCAAGCGAGTTTCGAAGCCGTGTGGGTAGGCGCTGCGCAATCGCCCTGCTCGTTGCAGTGAGCAGATCGGTCTGGGGGTTGGTGTCCTGCCTACGTTACTACATGTACAGAGGTATCTCCAAATCTTTATCTTTTTTTCCTTGATACGCATACAGCAGGTACAACCCGGATCGCGCTGCTGCTGCCTCTGATTGTCGATTGGTTGGTTGGGCTCCATGCAGCACTGCTGGGCCCATGTTCTGCCATGTTCACACACTGAGGGTGATAGCTTCTAAGGTTTCTTGGTGCGAGCCAGCACAAATCGACCAATCAAAATGAATGCGGCACAAGCTGACCGGCGCCCTCCTTTTCCCGTAGAAATTGTTCCACGATTCCGAAACTTCTTCGGGTCACCTGCAACCGCAGCAGTGTAGTAGGTCTGGCAGCATACATCGAGGAATAACATCAGAACGTGGCCACACCAGGAAAGAGGAGCGAGAGAGAGCGAGAGAGAGAGAGAGAGAGCGTACCAACAAGCTACGACGCGTCTGCTGTGTCGATCGCTTCACCCGAACCTGCCGCAAGGTGAGAGGGAGAGGAGAAAGGCAGGGTGCTTCGGTGATGGCGAGTGCCGGCGAGATGGTGCAAAGAACACAGAAGCACCAGTAAACTACTGCTGTACTGCAGCAGTACCCGATTTACAGAGCGCGGTCTTTGCCTGATATATGACTTGCTCTTCTGTGCAGCCCTGTGCTGCTGCTTGTGCAGCACAAAATACATCCTTCAAAGAGGCGTACACTAGTGGCCAGAGGGGCAGGTTGGGCACGATTTACAACCTGGGGGGGGGGAGGTTGGGAGGACGAGTCCTTGAACCATTGCTTGAACCCATTTTTTTTTTAGGCTTGCAGTTCGCTGTGTTGGTTGCAACAACGCCACTATCCAAGATGCGGAATAACTTGCACACGCTTTGGGTTGCAACCTCCCTACAACCTCCCCCCCCAGGTTGTAGTTGGTGCCCCGACCTACGCACAACCTGCCTCTGGCCACCCTTGTAGAGACGGCAGAAATACCCGCGGGTTTGTTGCCCTGCCTTAACTCTGACTGCTGCATGTGGGAACATCGGAACATCGTTGTAGATACGATGGGGACGCCAGCATCATCCGTGTAATAATCTCCGATATATTTTGCTCATGGGTGTGTGGCAGAAGAACCACAGCAACTGGTGCCGTGCCGATGGCATGAGCCCTTGTCTTGGCGGCCAAGTCGCAGTGCGTCTGTGCTTTCGTCTGTCGTCGTGGAGGGTATGCATCGTCTACATTTATTTCATTTTTTTTTGCAGCAGCATGCCGTTCGAACCCAAGGCAGCCGTGAGGGACGTCGAGACTCGAGACTGCCATGTTGAGAGAAGGCGGTCCCGGGCGTTCCGTACGGCTGCACCATCACCCGCGAAGTAGAGAGATATGTTTCGTTATACATGCTCATGGGACGAGCGTGCATACACCCACACCAGCGATGATATCTATTGTGCATAGAAAATCTGCATAAAACACACGGAAAGACGACCCGTTCGAGATGCACAAAATGTCATGCATACAACGCGAAGTACTGCTGTAGTCTACATAGACTCATACAAGCAGTTGTAACCACAGCGATCAGAGCAGTCGAAAGCGATGTGCGCAGGTCTTCTCAGTGAATGGAGGAAAACCGATCTCTTTCGTATGTGTCCGTTGAAGCAGTTGCACCAGCGCAGGGCATGCTTCAACTCTTTACATCTGACCTTTATTTAGTGGTTCCGACCGGGTGGAGGGCACCACCGCTTCTCTTCTGGTCTCTCTTCTTCTACACAGTACAGCAGTTGGCCAGTCCATGTCATCATCATCAAAACGCACCATTTACAGTTTTGTGTGGCAGCTCAGTTTTCAACTGGTCTCGTGTGTTGTATGCGTACATATGCGTACGTGCGTGGTGGCATAAAAAAAAAAGCAGAAAATGCAGGCGCCTTGGGATTTTTTCTTGCGGCCCAATGGGGCCCACACGCCACACAGCAGTCAGCAGTCATGCAAGCGATGCGATCGTAGCTCCCCATCCTGCGGGGAGGTCGGCTCAATTTTTCGCGTGGTTCGGAGCTTACAGTAGGCGTGCCATTGACGGGGTTGCGAACATAGTTAAATTGTTGCGAAACCTGAGCAAAAAATCACTCGGTTGATTCTATGGACGCACCACTCTCAAGATTCTCTCGCTGTTCCCGGCTCGTTTATTTGATTGGCTCCTCTGTACGGACACTCGACAGGGACTACAGTACGTCACAAATCATGGATGGGTGCCATGTGGTGTAAGGTTCTTGACAGAGCGCGTTTCTTTTTTCACGTTGCCTAAATTAGAAATTGCGGCGCGTTCTGTTCGCCGCGAAAAGGCTGTTCAATGAAACGCGGTTTCCTCAAGATCGGAGCAAGACTCAAAGGCACAGCGCTTGCTCGGAAGGGTGCCACTTGCAGGCGCGACGCTTCTCCAATCCACTCGAAATCCAATAGCATATTCTCAAGAGCGTTGATCAAACGAAAAAGTCACCTGGTTTTTGTCGACAAGAAAGATAGCAGCCACGTCTTACAACCCCCAAGGTTTGTAAGGAAAATGTCCTCTCAGACGATATGTTTAGCCGAGTTTCGAGTCGCCGCAGAAACTGAATGTACTCAACATCAGGCTACATCTTCCGGGGGGAGGTTCAGAATTAGGGTGGGGTGGGGTTCAAGTGTGCTTCGAAAAAAAAGTCAATTAACACCTGCCAAAGGTATCTACCGAAGCCGATGCCCCTTGCGGACTGACTTTCGTGCTCATGCTATCCTCCGTATTCCTGTGTTGATGTCAGTCACAGGACCTTGCACGAGAATGGGTAGATGTAAAGTCGCCCAAAGATAACTAAAAGGAAAAAACTAAAACCAACAGGAAGAAGTTCGTTTATTGTTACCGATTATGAGTTCTGTCAAATTAGCACAGACAGCATCGTCGAGGTACTGGTGATAGGATTCGCGTACCATGTAGTCCTTTTTGTAAGGTATGTTGCGCCTGGCGGCCGCAGAATACAAGGGAGGCTCCTTGTCGCGGCGAAACAACCCAATCACATCCCGTCGCATGTCGCACAGAACACTACAGCACTTGCTGAAACCAGCTCTGCAGGCGTCACGAAAGCAGGCGATCGCAAGACCAAGGACGAGCCCGCACCATAAAAGTAAGGATGTTGCCGAAACGTTGTCCTCGTTGATTGGTTTTCATCGACATCCATCCGCGTTTTCTTTTGCCTATCTGCCCCTTGTTCCAGCCCGAACACGACAGGACGCTGGATACTTTTGTCCAATCGCGCCAGATCTCGCCGGCGACGGATGCGACAAGTCGAGTTTGCCGACCCGGTGAAGGACGGCCGGGCACGCGCAAGGGAACGACTTCTGAGCAGCCTACCTCCGGCGAGAGGCGTAAGCGAATAATCCACGCAGCAGCATGTCGTCCCTGTCCAACCTGCTCGGCGACAAGACGTGGGTCCTCCCCCTCGCGGACGGCTTCGACGGGACCCTCACCATCGGTTGGACCTTCGTTTTGCTGGCATACTTCTTGCATCCGGCCATTGAGTGGGCGTTCCACAGGCTGCGCGCCTACCGTGCGTGGCGGTGCATCCAGAAGCGCCAGGCTGTAGAGGTCACCAGCTACAACCTGATGGCCGAGGTCTTCGGGGGGCGCGGCAGCTGGGATTCCGCTCGCAACATCGCGGTGATCCTGGCGGTGTTCTCCCTGGCGTCGTGGGGCCTGGAGCTGTCGATGGACCTGGCGTCCCTAGAGGGCGAGGCCGATCTCCTAAACCGGCCACCGCCGGTGTTCCTGAGGCCCGAAACGAACGACACCAACACTGACCCTTGGCAGGCGAGTTTCGGTTCGTTGTTGTCATGGTACCTACTGTAGGTTTCTGGTTCTCTGATGTGTGCGTTACAATACAGTGGAGTTCTCTGTGAGGTGTGCCCAGAAAACTCAAAGACACTATTCCGGACACGGACAATACGGATATGTAGGTTTTAGTATAGGAGTGGGCACTCGTGCCAAGAGATATTGACCGGCATTATATTGGGCACAGGCACTTTTCAACTGGCCTTCAGCAGGGACCTCTCCTGTACTCGGAGCCGGGCCTACTGGTACTGTAGGTGGTGGTGTCTGTTCTGATCTTCTGATGTCCCATGGTACTCGACTTCATGCGCGAGCGTTTCACCTTGCCTATACCTCGGATAATTTCATCATACCCTGTATGTGCACTCGTACTCCAGGTCCTAACCCTGAGTGACATAGATCCTGACTACAACGGTAACTGGCGGGGCTTGGAGCACTTGAACGTCGAAGACACGCACGCCAACTCCAGGTACTACATCGTGAAGGACACCAGGGATTACCTCGGGAAAACGGCAAAGGATACTTTCATCAACGGCGAGATTCTGGTCGCCAGCTGGGACGACAAACCGAGCCTGTTCTACGACATCAACGGCGCCAACGTCGACAGCCTCGAGTGCTCCGGGGAGACCCTGAAGGACGCAGAGGTCTACCTCGGGACCGATTTGTGGGGCAACGCGCTCGACTGCGAGCGGGGACCTAGGCCCACCGGCTTGACGACCAGCCCGCCAGCGGTCGTCCTCACCAACGGCGACTCCGGACTGGTGAGCGTCATCGTCGAGGAGAGCAGCAGCTACCCCACCTTCCTCTATTCCGTCTGGACGGCCGAAGGCTCGGACTCGGTCGAGCTCGCCTACCTGTTCCACGTCCATTCCACCGTGCGGCTTGTCGAGGCCGTCATCACCGGGATCGTGCACGGAGAGACGGAGGGCGGCGCGTGCTTCGGCCTGCTCAGGGTGTTCAGCGAGACCCGCGTGGAGTACGAAGACGGCCTCGATCGGGCCTCTCCCTTTGGCGAGATCCCCACCGGGGACACCGTCCTGGTGCAGGACCTGGAGACCATTGAGGCCGGCGTAGAGATCAACATGAACGCGCTTGTCTGCCTCTTGTGGGTGATGGCCTCCACCGCGGTGTGCGTCGTCTGGCTCATCTGTCTCCGCAACTCCATCGGCATGGACGTCTACGACAGGTGTGTGTGTGTGTGTGTGTGTGTGTGTCACCCTAGAAAGGGCCTAGGACGTGCACCAGGACACACTCCCCGCTGTACCGTGGGGACATTAGGCAAGAGCATGTTCTCCGGCCGGCTGGGGTTAGGCAAGGCCTGCGGGTCAATCCATAAAGCAGGGCGCGGACAGAGTAGAGGTACGTCTTTTTACGGGAAATCACGACGAAGCTGCCGGTCGTGTCTCGGGTAATGACGTGCACCGGGTTGAATTTTCGACTAGGGAAGGGGAAGGACAGGTGATGTGGGTATGGGTGGGTATTGGCAAGTTACCGATTTTTCTTCAGATGCGACCGTGATGACAACAACTCTTAACCTCACCTTACATCTTCCCTCCCCGCCCAAACTCGCGCACTCACGATGGCAGGGACGAGCTCCTCCGCGCTGTATCCCTCCAGGGGCACGCGTCGAGAGACCCCGCGGCCGAGCACCCCGCGATCCGCATCTTCGTGCGGAGGGAAGACAGCGGCCACATCACCGTCTTCATCAACGACAGCCACGACAAGGAGCAGAGGGCCTGGGAGCGTTTCCTCCGGCGCCGCACTTCCAAGGTGGTGGAGGGCGACGACCGCTTGCCTGCTGGGGGGGATGCCGACGCCGCCCTGTCCGACGACAAGTTCGGTGGCGCGACCGTGCCCGTGAAGAACACCGTGTCCCTGGGGGGCTTTCAGGCCGACCACAATACGCACGACGTGTCGTCGGCTGGAACTCCGGCCCGCTCGGGCATTAGATCGCTGGCGGTAACCCCCGTGCGCGACACCATCTGCCGGAATCCGAGGCCTAATCCTTTCGAGGGCATGGACTCGCCCGCCAGCGGTAGCGACGGTGGGCGGTAGCGGTAGCGGCATCGTGGAGGATCGGGGTTGACAGCGGGAATAAGAAACGGCTAGGGCCCCAACGTTCGGCACGTCGGGTGCCTCGAAGTGGCCGTCGACGCTGCTTCCGCGAGAATTCGTCACGCTTCGCAAACTCTACCCGGACGTCGCAAGAAAAGACGACAAACACAAACAACTCCACCGGGGTCATGCGTTGGGGAAAGGGAGGCTTCGGGGAAATGAGGGGGGTATCCGTGGCCGGTCATCCTCGACATATTGAGACGACTGCTGATCACGCATTGCCGTCGCCAAGCCTTCAGGAGTTGATCGCAACACCGGCGGGCAAACCCGTAACATCGTAAATATTGGGCAGCTGCAGCTTTGAGAGCTCTTGTGCCCAACGTCGACACCTTTGGTGGGTACTGTAGAGGGGGGTGTCTCTTGGTTCGTTTCCTCGTGAAACGATGTTGCTGCAGGGTAAAGGTTCTTTGCACGTGCGATCGAATATTATCACCTCTCGTTCAAAACATCTTCTGGTTTCTTTTTGCATGGAGGAAGCACATGGCGGCACTTTCTGAATTTTGGCATCATTCTACTCTTTTTATTACGGCTAGACGCGGGCTCCGCCTAATCGACGACCGACCCTGGTGCGTTTGGACTAGGAGAGTCATTGATGCCTGTGATGACATTGGTGGCGTTGTTTAGACGAAAGGGCGCCGCCGGGAGGAGGCGACTTGGGGACACAAGAACGGTGCAATGGGTGCGTATCCATAGCAGTTATTTGTAGTCGAAGGTCGTTTTCATAGCGTAGAAAATTTGGTGTGCATTTCCAGAAGTAAGTGGAGAGGTCTGTCGGAGTAGTTGACAGAGGAAGACGAATCTGACGTCGAGGGCTTTCTGGGGAGATCGGCACATATGTTGGTCAATATCCCACACACAAGTTGAGATTGATCAGCAGATCGAAACATGGATGGAAAGTTTCCTCTTCCGATTCCGCCACTAGCGGTCCGTCCTGAATTTATTTTGTTGACGACGAGTCTCGAGACTGGAGCTGGGGCCATCAATACTTTATTGCCGGGGTCAATTACACTGAGTCGTTCCTTTCATTGGCGAGTTGCCACTATCGGGAGGTATGTAGTGGTTCAGTCGGGCGATAATTAACATTTTGTACTTCGTGCTTGTTGTGTATACCTACCGTATTCGCCCCTGGTGTCTACCACCACACAACAGTACACACTTCAAACTTCAACTTTCTGGATTGCAAATTGCAAGTGGGGTTCTTGGAAACGTTGGCAGTGATGAAGCAAATAGCTGCGGCACACCGCTGCAGCTGCCGTCTCGCTTTTTCAAGACGATTTGCTTGGGGGGGCGTCAGTTACTGCTGCTGTGATTGCTGAGTTTTTCGACAAGAAGAGTAGTAACGGTCGGCCTGGGTAGATAGAGGAGGTAGCATTTTCCCTCTTGTTTTTATGTGGCCCGATCATTTTATAGTCGGACGAATAGTATATATTATAATAAGAAAAATGTATAGACTAATATTACTAGATGGATTGGATGTACATGGCCATTATGGATGGATGACTTGTTCACGGTTATGAGACTTGTAAACATGTATGTAGGTGTTGCTACATGCCGAGAGCATCGAGGAGATGGCAAGTGCAAAATATACATTTTTACGTAGTAATAGATACAGCTGAGCTTTGAGGGTACTACCGTAGCGCAGCATGGGTGAGTTGTCCTACGATACATCGATCTAGGGGGGGGGCACCTGCGAAGGTGTACCGATTCTGGTAAAAGTCAATCGACGGATACCCTGCGAATCGGGTCCTCCTTAACACCCCCCCGAAAACGTTGACTAAATACATTTTCAAGAGACGAAAGCTTTCTTTTTCGGAACCAAGCGAATGGCTGACTTGGCTGGCTGGCACAGACAGGTGGGTGTGGCCATCCCGAGATCAGATTTTGCAAGAAATAATGGAAAATACTCGAAAGCTACAGGTAGGTACACAGGAAGGCGTGGACCGCGTACAGCAGAACCCCACGCCACGGTTATGGGTATATACCAGCTCCTTTTTTTGCCCGCCGTCCTATCATAGGATTCGAGCACATTGGGCGATGTTGAATTGGACGCTGCTGCACGCCGAAGCCGAATCGCGGCGTTCGGCGGTCCATTCCGAACCAACACATATATTATGCAATTTCATTTCGGCGGCCCGCAAGAAGTGACGAAACAACTTCCTTCCCTTCATTCACAGGAAAGTTCCTTGCGCATCTCGCACGTTTGAGCGTTCTATTGTTCATATAAGAACATGCATATGTATGTGCGGCCGGAAGATTGTTTGCCGTGCGCTCAAGTTGCCGCAACCATTTGTTCCACCGCCTCGCAGCGCAACCTCTCCAACCTGCTTAGCCCAAACAACCGCTGAATGAATAAGAAGAGGCTTCCGGCACGGCAAACAGGTGAGGAGGAAGGTGGGATACTTGAGGGTTGTGCCTGGTCCGTGCCCATGACATTATCCAGCTACTTCGCAAACATGCCGTTGTAGGAGCTACGAGCAGCAGTCGATACGCAGAGTAGACAAGAGGCCTCTCTCTTTTCGAGGCATCGTCGGAAAAAAACACCTGTGTACAACAGGGGCTACAGTACGAGACGGCACGCTAAAAACCCGTCACTGGGTACACGTGCAGCAGCAGCAGCAGCAGCAGTGTCTCCTCTTGTTTTCTTCTGCTTCGCGTGCGGGTAAATGCGAAGCCCTCACACATCCTCAGTAGAGCAGCAAATGTGCATACATACCTATTGTACCAAAACCGATGAGCGCGTGCCGCAAGGAGCATAGAATAGGAGCTTGACGAGGAGCGGGGGTGGACAGAGAGAGAGGAGAGAGTAGCCGGTGCTCCGCTCTGTTTGGGCGTTGTGCCGCTCTGTCACAACTGCTATTATTGCCAAGGCCGCTGCAACTACCTCTTATATGTGTAGTCAATAGCCTATGCGACGGCAACGTAAATAGGTATTGCACATGCCCTCTTTACAAAACGCTGTTTACCATCGGGCACCCGCCTTTCAAACGAAACCATCGAAAAAAAAAAAACACACGCAAGAAAAACGCAGGTCCAACTTCAGAAGAAATAAATTTAACCGGAGAGCAGCGAATGATGTAGAAGTTTTTCAGCAGCAGTACCCGCTGTGCGAACAATGGTTAACTCATAGCCGCGGCAGGGATTGGGGCACTGCGAGGACAGCAGCGTCCTTTGACCGAAACGAGAAAGAGATTGTGCTTATCATGTGATAAGCGCGGATGATGTCTGTTCCTCGGCGGCCCCAGTCGATTGGCATGTGATGGGATCTCAGAGCAGACCAGTGATTCTGATGATATTATAGAGGAGGCTGTTACGGGATGTAGATATATATGTAAGCGGAACAGAATGCGTCCCTTTGGAGGGCGCGGGGAGGTGTACTGTAACTCCCCGATGGAAGAATGAAACAGGGGACAGGATCTGGTAGCCCCTGCTTGCTTGATCCCCTGTCATTCATCCTACCCACCGGTAGCCAAGGCAACGGCAAAACAGCTGTTGTTACGCATGTTTAATTAATACTTCTTCGATTTTAGCAAGTGAGTTTTCTTCACGGGTCTTAAGATTGCACAGCGCGTGCGTATCCTCACACTTGGCGTTGTCGGCATATTCGGCGAGGTCGAGCTTTCTCTGTTCCCTGCTGCGGTTATGCCAGTTTTCGTGTGGTGTCACGACCTGCTCTTCTACGCTTCCGTAACGTTTGGTTCCGGCCTTTTTGGTACACGTTTTGGTGCCTTTGTACGTTTTCGATTTGTTTCCGTCTCTGTACCTTCTCTTAGAGTTTGCGGACTGCAGGTGCTTCGTGACCTTTGTTGTTGTCGCTCCCACGATACCGCCGTGATGGTGATTGTTTGGCGTATTAGCGCTTGGCCGTTACAGGCCTTTTCGTCGTCCGACCACGTTCCCTCTTCGTCATTCCGACGAGGTTCCATTGTTTTTGTGTTTTCTTAATAATATGAGCCAACGAATCCATCTCTACGATTTGTTAGTAATGAATCCATAGCGTCAGCGAAGGCTACCTGTATTTCCACGATTTCCCGAACAGCACACAGCGATATCTCCCCCGTTTTTGTCGTTCCAACGACAGTTTTTTGTTTCTTTCTTTGTGTTCTCTTTTCCCCTTTGTTTTGGGTTCCTACCGGTTACGGGATTTGTAGCTTCGGTCTTTCGCGATTCTACCTTGGTTTCCTCTCCGGTCTATTCCTCTCTGTACCTTCTTATATTTTACATGTCAAACGATGGTCTTACGCAGTACGACTCATCGAGTGAGAGGTGTGGGAGGGTAATTTGTTTTGTTTCGGAGCCCCACATCCTCGATACTCTCATTTTTGGATTCGGCGATTGGTTGTCAAGCTCCGAGGTCTCAGAATATCTGCGTATGAGAAACATTGGCTATTGTAGTGTTAAGGGATTTAGACTAGACGTCTAATAGCGGAACATACACGAAGACAATGATTCCTTCCAAGAAGGAGCGGGGAGATGTAACCCCCCGATGGAAGGACAGGGGACAGTAGCCCCTTCTTGAGGGAGTTGAGCCCTCTCCCACGGTTGTCATTCCTACCTACCTGCTGTAGCCGCCAACTACCTGTAGCCAAGGCAACAGCTGCTGCTGTTGCGCACGAGTTAATTTCAAGTGAGTTCTTCATCACCACTTAGATTGCACAGCGCGTGCGCATCCTTTCAAGGCATAGTCGCGAGTGATGAAAGAAGTGGTGGTCTGTTTCAAATTGATGTGATTGCGCTCTGATGAAAGTGCTACTTGCCGTAACTTGGTCTGCACGATGGTGGTGGTATTAAATAGTGTACCATCCCCTACGCCATAGTGTCAGCCAGATATACTGTTCTGTCCACAAGATAGCATGACTGCATGATATCGACCTTACAATGTATGAGAGCTAAACTCAGACGTCACCGCGATACATCTGTCTGTTCGTTCAATCTGCATCAAGCTTGGCATTATCTACAGCCGCAGCAATCATCATGCAGCAGTCGCTGTAGTGGGGTTCCCGGTTGAGCTATTCCCTCTATTGCGGTTACATAGTAGTCTCGTGGCAACGCTGATTTCTCTTTGGAGCTTTACCGTTCGTGCCCCTTGTAGCGGTTATATTGTTCAGTGATGATATTGATCACAGCGAGCGGTTATGGGTTCAAATTTTATTGTTGCAGATACACCACGCTTGCAGTCACTCACGCGCCTAGCGAATGACACCCCTTACCGCGGGCCACGCATACACACTGCTGTGCGTGGATAGAGAGTTTTCCAAGCATCCAGATGTGGCACTGAACCGACTGAGGGACATGGTTGTCGCCAGGCGGACATCACGAGAGGATGTTTTGTTAGGTCACGTGTGAATTTGTTTGCTGTAGCAGAAGTAGTTTCGCTGAAGCTCGAGGGTACGGTTGGCCTTTGAGTTTTCACGAATTGCCCCCACGTGCCGTAGCTGCGCGTGTGCACTTGCGTTAGATTTTGCAATCATTGGGGGAGGGCGTGCCTTGTCGACTTGTTGCCACCCCTTTTGTCTACGTCGAACCCCCTCCCCCCTTTTCATTCGCGGATCGCCGTACTACGCATACATGTGATGATGACATCAGGACCAATTGTCCAGCAAGCGAGAAACGAAAGAACCGGGTGAACAGGATTCACTTTCTTTTCCCACCGCCATTGCGTTTAGAGTGTGGAGCAAGCTTTATATGCTTTCGTGTATCGAAATGCACAACATCATGTGATCCTGGGTTGTCTGCTGTAATGTGGGACCGTTGCATCTTTCCTCCGCCTTCGTATGACTACTGCAACGAGACAATACGCATTTCCGCACTCTTGGTGGGCTTTTCTCCCGGTGTCCAAACCGCTGTTGAGGCCCCCGGCTTCGAGTTTCTACAACATCGAAACGGGAGTAGCGGAGACGCCAAAAACATCGGTTATCAAATCACTACGAGCCCGTGGCGGCCACATCATGCATACGTTTGTTTCGTTACACCGCTGTTTCACCCCGAGCCGCCAGGCATGTATGCGCGCTGTGCCACCCCGTGGTCGAGCACAAAATATTTCATTCACCTCCTTACAAACCCTTCCGCCACATGTACCCCTCGTGACGCAGGCAGAACGACAGGCCCGCGAACGCGTGTAACATTCTCCACCCCACGATACTCTCGACGACCAGGGGAGCTGCGCCCGGCCCTCCCTGTTGCAGGGCCTTGCCCTGCGTTTTGCCGGATTCAACACATCGCCGAGGGCCGAGGAACCGGCGGGGTGTCTGCGGTCTACTCCTGTATCGGTTGGCGCTTTCGCCTTTTTCTGGGCCAAACAAACGACGGGAGCGAGAGCAAAACAACACCGAGCGAGAGAAACAATTAGGGCTGTTCGTCTTTTCCTCTCCCTGACCAACGCGCAGACATGGAGAAACTCTCTACCCTGCTGAGCAACGAGACATGGACCATGCCGACGGGAGGCGTGGACAGCACTCTCGCTATTGGTCTCTCCTTCATCTTCCTCGCCTACATCTTGCACCCAGCGATCGAGGCTGCGTACCAGAGGGTGCGCGCCTACCACGCGTGGCGATGCATCGAGAAGCAACAGAGGGTTGACGTGACGACTTACCTCATGCTGTCGGAACTGTTTGCGGGGCGCGGTAGGTGGGACGCCGCGCGCGTCATCACCCTACTGCTCTTGGCGTTCTCACTGGCTTCGTGGATTCTGGAGCTGTCGATGGACCTGAACCCTGTGGATAACCCAGCTCACCTTCTCACTCAACCGCCCCCCGTTTTCAAGTGGGATGCTGAAAACGACAATGGGGAGGTCCCCTGGCACGTGAGCGCTGCAGCATGTCCTTGGTTCGTTTTCAGTCCTTGTCTCTCGCCGTCGACCGTCGTTTTACCAACCACTGCTAGTCCGTCTATTGTAAACGCCCCATCTTTTTCATGAGCTCTGCAAAAGACGGCATGTCTCGCCGAAAAATACTTGAGTTGTTCCGGGGCTGGTTGTTATCTGCAATGTATGGCATGGTGTGGCCAAACTAAGGTTGGGGATGAAATGGCAAACGTTCTGTAGGGGGAAGAAATCGCGACACGGGCGTTGCATATGCCTCTCCCAGCCCTCCATCGCCCTGTACTTGTTACGAGTGTGAACACAATAACCCGCTGTGTACACGAGACGGCGTTAGTGAGGCTTGCCACACCGAGAGCAACACGCCGGGGGCAATCTATCGGCGGATCACGTTCGTTTTTCGCCCCCGTTGAAAATGAACCCCCGGATGATTGATCGTGTTGTTCTCTTGGCCCCGAAGGTTTTGAACCTGACCGAAATCGACTCAGAGTACCAAGGGAACTGGTGGAAGCTGCCCAATGTCTTCGAGACATTCGCCAAGTCGAGGTACTACGTACAAAACGACACGTACTACGCGTGGAGCAAGCGGAAGGACAGGTACATCGACGGCGAAATCATCGTTGCCAGCTGGTCGCCGGAGGAGAAGCCGGATAGCCTGATCTACGGGCAAAGCGCCACCGTGATGGTAGACGGCATCACGTGCTCGTCGAACGGAACGCGGGACGACACAACGGTTACCCGGAGGAACGCAACCGACCACATCGAAGAATGGGGCACCGTTCTGGAGTGTGACCGTGGGCCTGGGATCACCAACGGCACCGGCAAGAGCAAGCCCTCGATCATTCTCACCGCGCACGACGGCGGCGACACACACGTTATCGTAGAGGAGACCAGCAAGCACCCCAGCTTCCTCTACTCCGTCTGGAACGCAACCGGCGATTCCATCACCGCTGCCGGCGACTCCTCCGTCGAGATCGCCTACGCCTTCCACATCGCGTCCACCGTGCGGCTTGCCGAGGCAGTGGTCACCGGGATCGTAAACGGCGTGGCTGGCGGCGGCGGCGGCGCTTGTTTCGGCCTCCTCCGAGCGTACAGCAAGGGCAGCGACACGCCGGAGTTCGAGGAGTACGGTACCGAAAAGGCGACGCCATTTGGCGAGGACCCCGAAAATGGCGCGGTGGACTCCTTGAACGAGGTGGAGATCATCAACACCGGGGTCATGATGAACGCCAACGCGATGGTGGCCTTCGTTTGGTTGTTGGTCCTGAGCTTCATCGGCTTTGGGATGACCTTCTTCTTGCGTTCCAAAATCGACATGGATATCTACGACAGGTACTGTGCCAAAGTAGAACACCGTCGGCAGCAAGGTGGCTGCCGCGTTGGTCAGTATGTGCCCGTCGTTAAGCGTTCACTTCTCAAGAGTTCCTTCGACGAGCTATACCATGGGCGCCTTGCGGCTAACGATATTCACAGTATACCCCGCGTCATGCCGTCGGTCGAGCGAGAGGCTCCGATTTCGCCGGCACAACCGTGCTCGTCTGTTCGCTAGAACTTTTATTTGTTGCCTCTGTACCAGGCACTACGAGCACCAAGCGCGATCCACCTTGCACGCCCGCAAAACCCCGCAGGGACGAGCTACTCCGCGTGATCTCCCTCCAGGCGCAGGGGTTCCCCGACGACCCCTCCAAGCACTCCGCGATGCGCATCTACGTCCAGAGGGAAGAGGGGAGCAAGCACGTGAGCGTCGTTATCAGCGAGGCCGACGGCAACCAGAGCGACTGCTGGGGCTTTCTCACGAGAAGAGGGCCCGAGGTGAGCGAAGATCCCGTGCCGGTGTCGGATAACGCCCCGGATGAATTCGGCGGGGCTCCCTTGCCGGTCGGCCGCCCGCGCTTGTATATTGGTGGCATGAGGACAGGGCTGGGCAGGGCCTTTCCCGGCCCGATGAACAACTTCATCTACCCGGAGTCCGTCGCTTCGTCCGTCACTCTGAGCGGTTCGCCCGTGCCGCTCCCGCTCGGCCCCACGACGGCATCGCCGACGCTTTCCCCCGCCGTCGTAGTACGGGGGGTGGCTGTTCCGAATCCCCGGCCGGGGGTACCACTGATTCCGCCAGACCGAGGCGCGTCAGTCCTCTTCGAGAGCGTGTTCTCAGAAAGCGAAGATGACGACGGCGACAACAACGGCAGAGACGCCGACGATGGCGACGTGGGTACTGGGACTGACGGCGGCCCGCCGCCGGGCCTTCAACGTCCCGCGTTCGGTGGCGAGCACGGCGGGACCGACTCCCGGCGGGGCCACAGTCCGTCGGGGCGCGCCTCATCGTTGGTCGGGTTCGCCAGCCGGGATCCGGACAGCGACGCCACCAGGGCTCCTGTGGAGACGGCAAACCAGGGTAGCGGTCACAACACCGGGGGCGGTCGTGGCGGAGCGACCGCCAGGTCCGGTGACCATCGTTTGCACGCCCGGGACTGGACTACGCCTCCGCCGGACAGCACGGGGGGCTCCCCGGTGCCCTCGGGAGTGTTGACGACAATGGACACGCTCGGCCCTCCGCAGATGATGCCGCTGACCCGGGCTTCGGGGGAAGAAACCAAGCAAGAGGGCGGCGTACCGTTGCCACCGGTGTGATGTTTTTGTTCATGCGGCGCCGTCGGGAACGGCGTGCCGCAGACTTCCGCGGACGTGCTTGTTTTGATGTGCAGAGGTTGCGTACACGCTTGATGCTGTGTTTTTTTTGGGTTATGTTGAATTTGAGACGACTTCTGTGCAGCAGCGGGACGTATGTTCAACAGCCGTTCGCTTGGCTTCGCTGCTTTGTGAAAACAGCGTTTACTATTTGGGTGCATGGGGAGGCAAAGGAGTCGACTGGTATTGTACACGCGCTTGCCACTGCAGCGATCGTATTTCCCGACCAACGTTGGACGGGGAGGAGTTGAAAGTGTGCATGTCCCGCACGCATGTGTTTTCAATCCCGTTTTCACCAGGCGTTGAGTGCGGCATCTATAAATGCAGGGGAATGGTAGTGGGGTAGAGGGAAAGTCGGACAAATTTCTTGCAAGCACGCTGCAAGAGGTATGATAAATCAAGCGCGTGTCGTTCCTGTTCTCCTCTCAAGAGCCTAGGGTACGGGGTGAATGTCACACACTATTTATTCTCCCAAATGGTGGATGAAGGATAGGGACAGCCCGCCTTTGTGGGGGATGTCTCAGTCATTCTGCAGGCCACAATGTTTCACCGCCCTCCGGTACTTGTCTGTTTTATTTATTTCCAAGTGGTTCCTCAAACAGTTGGATACAAACGGTTCCGTATCGGAGAAAAAGCGCCCATCTGGATTTTGACGCCTTCGAGATGCTAGAGGTGGATGGCAAGCCCGAGTCGAAGAGTAGCACGACTATATAGTCGGGGAACAGCCTAGAGAGGGCAATGTATAAAATAAAATTGATTTTGATCATTGAGTGAGGCTTCCCTCAGCGCTACTAACAGCGACACGAGTATTGTATTGATTGTATTTTAATTTTCCAGCCTCAGTCCTGCACCACGGTTGTCAACCTAGTATATTTTATTGCTAGTTTACAGTGCTGTATAGGTTACCCTTTGGGGGGGGTGCCAGGGGGGGAAACCCGCGCGGTGATCAGGGTTTTCCCCGTGGGGTGAGGAGTGTTTTCCCCAACCCTGGAGGAAGAGCCTTTTTTGGGGGGGAGGGGGGTTTGGGGCCCAAGGGAACCTTTTTTGGGGGCGGGGGGGGGGGGGGAGTATTTCCCTATCATACTAGGTAAATATATATAATTCTTGGGTGATTTTCATGCTGTCCATAACGTTTTTCCGAGAGGTTTGCAGTCGACTTTTTATGTCCACGCGGTCTTCGTTGGGGGGGGGGGGTATGTTTTCCGTATATTTTCAGGGTGTGCTTGCAGCGTAGAGAACTCCCTCCCTTGTTCATCGTTGCCAACGACCACGGAAAATGTGTACAATAGGCGAGCAGAACCAGCACTGGGTACCTTGATGATGGGTTCACCGACTAATGAATGGGATACGAAGCGGATAACGAAAATATGGGTGTTTCTGTAGAAAAGTATGGGTGTTTTGCGTACCGTAGAACGTCGGTAGTATTCCGTATCGCACGCGTTGGAGACAAAGCACGATGTATGAGAGAAGGGTATAAAAAGGATGGTAGAACGGCGATGGCACGGCTGTACCGCATGTTTCTGCCGTTTGCACAGTACCGGTTTCCCCGACGCAAGAATTGTGAACGTGAGCAGTTTCACTGACATCTACACCTCCCAGCAAGTAGCGAGCACCCTGATCGGCGACGACGATACCGTCTCCAAACAAGGGGGGAGGGTGCACCACCTTGCACTCAATTCACCAATTTTCTGAGCAATGAGTTGCTGGTGCAATCTCCTCTAGACAGACGTTCTCGCACCCAGGGACTACTATTTGGCTTGGCACGGGCGCAAACATAAAAATATCGATATATATGTACTACTGTATACATACGGATGCGAGGTCTGCTTTGGAGAGAGTCACCTGCAGTAATCGAGATAAGAAACCATCCGCGCGCCAGGCCCGGAAAGCAAACCTTTCAGCGTGTAACGGAGTTATCGTGGAGCCTGTGCGTAAGCACACCCCCGGACATTTCTTGTTGGATGCTGGCACAGAGTCTGGCAGGGTCCCCGATTGTCAGCATAGATCATTTGGGGCGAAAACGCGATAAACATCACCCGACCCAGGGGTGGTGTCGAGGGCAGAAGCTTTCAATTTTGTTGCTCCTTGTGTTGGCTGTCGACGATGATGACGAGATGCTTACCTTTTTTTTTCCCAGACAAGGTTTGTCTCACGACCTTCGCAAGCACTTGGATGTGTGTGCGAAAACCACCCTTGTTTCACGATCATGTAAATCCTACCATATAACCTTCGGGAACGTTCCCCACGTTCTCCCCGGAAGATTGTCTCTCGGAGCGATGTCGATGTCGTCAACGATCCGAGCCACGAGGCTTCCCCGGATAGTTGACCGTGACTTGAATCCGAGAGGGATGCGAGGGCGTGCCCTCGCACACCTCTCTCTCACTCTTCAATCTTCGCTTCTGTTCTATTCCCATCTAATCCAGAGATTCTACCGGGCACTTACTTACAGTCTGTCCAACACCGCTCCTAATTTACCTCACCCCATATCTGCGGCCGTTGCCTGCAGTAGTAGTGGAACGTCTGCGTAAACAGGGTTGGAGAATCACACCTCCCTGCGGTGTTCTCGAGTACAACCCCATGATGCATTGGTTCAAATAACCTCTTACTACCTACACGATACATACCCGCATCTCCCCACCGTGGGGGATCATTCCACTGAGTGTATTTGAACTATACATGGCGAATCATTGGACTTATGCGTAGTTGCCTCTGGGCAGGGCAAAATACATAAGCGGGACTGCATACGAAACCGCCAACAGCAGTGTTCTTCAAAGTTAGTGTTGTATGCCTGTCTAATACCACATGCATGCTCCAACCGAAATGAGACAGCGACACCACCACACCACCACGGAACCCCGTGCTGCAGATCTGAAGACCCACCACACAGAACAACAATCAACCATTATGAAGAACGTTCCCCAAGCTTGGCGTTCCTTGAAATGACTTGCCGCTGCCAAAATTGCGGTACTCCTTGGTACTCCGGATTATTTTTATTGCGGTGTCTGCGGCTCGGGCGTGCGCGAACTTTCGGCAACAGAGAAAAAACGGGTCACAACCGCACCCATCCAAGACGGCAGCAGGTGAATAGACAGGATGGTCGCGCGGGGGGGGGGGGGGCAAAAAGCTGGAATTAACGTGCCCAAAATAAATTAGGGTTTCAATCTTTTACCTTCCCC
>FN649730.1:2065049-2088756 GCA_000310025.1 Ectocarpus siliculosus | reverse complement strand
AAGAAAAAAAGGGGTTCACACCCCCCCCCTTCCAAGCGGCCACCGGGGAAATACCCGGAAGGTTCGCGGGGGGGGGGGGGGGGCAAGAGGCTGGACTGACGGTGCCAAACATAAGTCAGGCTTGCAATCGTTGACCTGCGCGGAATTGATGCATGCGCGTGAGCGGTTTTGTCGAAGTATGTTGAAGTATTGTAGTAGTTTGTTGCAGGAAACGAAAAGACATGATTGGACATGATGAGAGAAAAAATATGTACTTCTGTGTAGTAGAGAGTTGTGTACCACAGGGGGCATGCTTCTGTTGTAGAGAGCGCTGTAGAGAGCAATATCCGTATGCAACACTCGATTGCTGCGCGCGCCCTCGGGTGGTAGCTGCACGTGCCGCCGCTTTTGTTCTCTTCTGCTTCCAGCGGGTCGTTGCCAACAGCCACCTCATTCTGTACCAGGATTGCTGTTTGTTCTCTCTGACATTGCCTGGTAGAGTGCTGTCTGTGGAGACAAGAGCCAGCTTTTGGTAGTCTCAATACCTATCGTTGTGTCCACCGCCGCTACTGCTGCACCTGACTGCACCGGCCGGTTTGTAAATCGAGTAGGTGCACTCCTTGCTATTTTGAGTCTATCTGTATGTATATATATCTTCGTTCAGCATGCATACGAGTCCGCGTGTAGAGTGCGCATACATACATACACAGTATGTATACCACAAAGAAAGCTCAACCTTTCAAGCATCTCCGACATGTACGTTCGTTCGTGTATGCAGAGACCATGCGGGATGCATCATTCATACGAAACATGTTTTTTATAGCCCGCCGGCCTCTCTTTCCCCCCGCCCTGCCGCAAGCGAAGGACCAGCGAATAGTGCAACCCCGCGCGCGTGCGCACGGGAAGGTGCAAAAAAACAGATCTCGAAAAAATAAAATAATTGCAGTTGCCTCCAGACAGCTACCCGACGAGAAAACTGCGAAATAGGCAGCTAGAGTGATGAGTATTTGACTCTCGACAACTGCGCCACCCCTGTCCGGAGCTTGAGCTCGTCGGACACATGTGCAAGAACTCTTATACAATTTAAGTTTTCTCTGAGAACGCTTCATTTCCCTTCTTTCGGCTTCTGTGAGCGCTCTATTCCGGTCTTCTTCTCGGGCTCTCACAGAGCAGCATTTTTCCTCTGGAAATTTGGCACTTTGGTGGACTTTCCACTTTTTTTTTATCTCCCGCTTTTATCTCTCTCTCTCGCCTGCTGCTGTCACCCTGCTCTGTACCATCATACCACGCATTCCACTCGAAGTACGGCCCTCTCTGAGTGTGCCTCCTTCTCCTCCGTTCCTCCGTCTCTCTGTGTCTCTGACGGTCTGTCTATCCACATTCTCTTTTCATTTTCGCCTTCTCTCTTGACCGCTCTCGCGTCGGAATGGTCTGTTGTTTGTTCCGATTCCGTGTGCTACTGCTGTACATTTTTATTTTATTTTACATGTAACACCTTTACACGGTATGCACTCACCTCCTATCGCCTTGGTACCGTATTCTCTCTCTCTCGTTCCTCTCGGTGTGTGTGTGTGTCTTACTCTCTCTCTCTCCTCTCGGTGTGTGTGTGTCTGTGTATCCACGTTGTCTTTAAATTTTTGCTTTTCTCTCTTCACCGCTCTCGCGTCGGAATGGTCTGTTGTTTGTTCCGATTCCGGCAACGAACGGTGTTGTGGGCTCCTGTTCCGATAATCCCTTCTAAAGGGAGGTCCGGAAAATACGAAAATACCCTCCTTTCTTCCTAACCCTACCCCGGCCCACTCCTCCCACTCCTCTGTAGCTACTCCGGCTACTTCGCACTCCTGTAGTCTTCGAGTCCATGTCTCGCCGCCAT
The DNA here is from genome assembly GCA_000310025.1 of Ectocarpus siliculosus. Taxonomy (NCBI): domain Eukaryota; class Phaeophyceae; order Ectocarpales; family Ectocarpaceae; genus Ectocarpus; species Ectocarpus siliculosus. The sequence continues at coordinate 2,086,904 of FN649730.1, read as the reverse complement.
CTCTTTGACGACTCCCCCACCCGAGCATCCCCTGCCGCGAAGACGACAATTTTGTCATGTTTTTGCAGTTCTGAGTTCTGGATGTGTAGCAGATAAATGGAGGGGTACTGGGCACGGCGATGGGAAACAAATAACGGACCTTTACATCATCTGCTTAAATCACACACGAACCTCCATCATGGGAACTCCACCTTCTTCACGGACACTTAAACTGTCATCGGTGCCTACCTTCATTTTAACAACATCCTAAACCCACTTTCAGAGAAAACAACATCCTAAACCCACTTTCAGAGAAAACATTGCCTTGGAATCGCTTCAAATATAGCGGGGGCGCGCAGCGCCCAAAACCTTGTAGTCTATTACGTGTAAGTTTCGAGTCAATGTAGATTCCAAAGTGTCGTTCCCAGTCCCGGAACCAGTCCTCCTGGAACCAGTCGTGAATGCCAGACTATCGGATTCCCCCGTTTCAAGAAACACTTGGGAAACCACTGTGGGGCATTAATTACCTGATGATACGATGCGTTTTATGGGTCGGCGCGGGGCCACCATCGTGCGTGGAGCACAACGTCATGAAGGACGAAGTGATTTTCTACATGTAATTCGCATCTCGCATGGGAATGGGAGAGATCGCGGCGGGCTATGTGTAAAACACCCAAGCAACGCGCGAGTTTTGTTCCTGACAACCAATACATCACGCGTCGTCTCCCTCTACGCTTCTCTCCTCCATGGGTCCCCTGTCACTCCGCCCGATCAACGACTCCTTATCCTGTCGACTACCATTACGGACATTCCACCGACGCTGTGGCATTCCTGGGTGTAGCCGCGTCGCACGGATCAGAGGTTGGCACGGCGGTGCTACAAGGCTAAGGACGAGGGTGTTGTTGGTTGCTTTGGAATCAGGCTATCGCCTTGCTTGATGATCTCCTCTGGCTCGCCGTCCATGGGCCCCTTCATGCCATGTGATGTCCCCCCTACCGAAAAATTGTGACTGAACGCATGCACGCAGACGCATTGGAGTGATCGCACGCGGGTACGAAAAAAACAATTGAACGACGTTGTTTTAGGTTTTCTGCACAGCGTGTGTCGGAGTTATATCACGCAAGGGCTTGCTATCTGTCTCGTGTATCAATGTTTCTTTCGGAAGAGCCATACGGGCTCCTCCTCGACCTCCGTGTGGAGCGTACAGGGCACAACCCAGACAAACCACGCAACCCAAGAGTGAATGTGAATGTACGGTTCGCTTGCATCTCCCTCTTGTTCAATGGGATGCACCCATGAGACGCGAAGGACGGCTTGTGCGACGTTCAGCGCGGGCGGCTCATGAATAGTAAGACGCCTGGGGCTGCCAGTGTTTTCTCACCCTTAGGGTTAGGGTCGGTTGCTCAACGGTGTCCCACGGGTGTCCCATGGGAAGTCAACGCGACTCTTGCATTCATTCATGATTTCCTATCGTTCCTGATGTACCCACGGGTCACCTGACGCGGACGCTTTCCGTGATCACATGCTCCCAAACACGGTACCAGTGTAAACGAAAAATAGCAAACCCGGTAAACAACGTAGGTCATGCGGGCTTAGGGTGTTCTCCAGGTGATAGGAGTATCTGAACCAGCAGCTGTACGTTTCTGAAACAACACGATTGGCACGGATGGATCGCCTTGATTTCTCCATGTAGTCCTTGTCCGGCGACGGAAGTAGCGAAATAATGCATCGCGGGGCAGCCCCAGAGGCAGGGGAGCGACAACCCAACTGTTTGTCTGCCGGGGTGTGGTCTCGAAAGTTTTGGACTACACCGGCATGGTGGTTCGGGGAGGAAACCGTATTTTGAGGAACACGGTGATACGTGCACTCGCGGCACCGCTTGTGAGGGACCTGCTCTCGACTTTCTTTATCATCCATGCTTTATATAAAACAACAATAACCGAGGCTTCATTCCTTACAATCTCTCTCTCTGTCGCTTTAGAATCACGAAAGGAAACCACGGACGACCTAGCGAATCGATTGTCAAAGGTCGCGGTTTCCAGATTCAAGCTGTCTGTTTATCAGATTTGATACCTGTACAACAAAGAGTCGTGGGAAACAACCGTCGAGGAACCAACGTCGCCGCCAGATGATTTTATTGGGCATCCTTCAATATTTGGCAAACATACGGTACACGCTTCCTTCCATTGCAGTCGATTAGACTCGCATGGAAGTCGCTCACGGCTTCCATGGAAGTCCACGAAAGCTGGCCATGCTTCCATGGAAGCTCAATAATGTGCTTCCATGGAAGCCGTATGGAACTTGCGTGGCGGATTCGTGCGACAGCTTCCATGCGGTTTCCATCGATGTATCAAGTTGGATGTATATGAATTTCCATGGAAGTCGATCGGTTTCCGTAGAAGTAGCGGGTGGTTGCATTAATGGAAGTCTAGTCTTCAACTTCCACGGATGTGCGAAGAGCTTCCATGGAAGTAAGTCTTTCATGGAAGTCCGTCCATGGATCCCCTCCACCAAACTGGAAGGTACTTCCATCGAAGCACATCTACCTCCACGAAAGGAACTCCCGTGGACACGTTGTAACGACTGCACAGCTAACTTCCATGAAAGTTAAGCAACTTCGAAGGAAGAAATTTCCACGGAAGCGTTAGTCTCGATTCCTAGGCAACGTCTAGGGAAAATCGGCAACTTCCGTGAAAGCTAGTCCAAGCATTTCCATGGAAGTGTTTGAAGTTGACGTCACAGGCCAACGACCTAAACACCAACTCTCGTCCTGCCGAACAGAACACCAGCGACCAACCAAGCGCGAACCACGCCAGGCACACGTCCACCTAAACCAACTGGCAAAGCAGGCACCCCGAATTGGCCCCATACCAAACCCTAACCCAAACAACCCAGCGGACTGCTATGTCCGCACACGTGGCAAGCTCTAGGCTCATCAACTGGGAAATCACTTCTGCACTCGCTGCTGGTCTTCGCTGCCGCAGGATGGAGACAATATTTTTTTGTTTCCATGGAAGTCGCACATATTGACTTCCATGGAAGCTAGAGTCGGGTGGTATACTTCCATGGAAGTAGCGCGATGATGCTTCCATGTAAGCCCAATGTTATGCTTCCATGAAGGCTGTCCGAATATGGCCTGCTTCCATCGACTTCCGTGGAAACGCACCAAGCGACTTCCATGAAAAATGGCGCACTTCCACAACCTTCGATGGAAGTTGAAGTTTCCATGGAAGTTGCTCGGGAACCCCGCGCTATGAAACCTTCCGCGGAAGTCGCCCCACACTTCCATGGAAGTCATTTGCGAGCTCCCATGGAAGTTTGATTCAACCAACTTCCATGGAAGTCCATATTCCATGGAAGTAGGCTACTTCCATGGAAGTTACACACACTTGACAAACAATTTAAGAGATCGCTCGTATTTGTTGGCGCCATAGGGTAGCTCGATGATATCCACCGTTCACCGTTCGTTCACTTCCAAACAGCGAGCAAGGGCATGAATTGTGTTGTCCTCATTCACTTCCTCACGCCGTTTCACTCCTAGCCACCTTTCAGCCTGTTGTGGCGTGTTGACTGGATCGAATCGAACATTGTGCACCGGAGAGGTTTCTTTGCACCCCTGAGGTACCTTCAGTCTCCCCCCCTTGCTCAGACACTGAAAGCATCGTTTGGTTGGTCACCTGGCTGGTTTCAAAACCCTTCACTCATGTCACTCCGCGCTTTTCCTCCATATGTTTCCCTCACAAAGCAGGCAGAGTGACGGGTCCACAAAAGCGTCCACCATTCTCCGCCCCGCGATACTCTCGACATCCCGGGGAGCTGGTTCCGTTCTTCCTAGCACGTTGCTGGTACCGTGCACGTTCCACCAGAAGCAGAGAAGTGCGGAGGGTGGAGGACCTGGGAAGTTTCTACCGTATTGGTGAACGATTCGCGGTGAGCCCCCCGACGAGAGCGACCGAAAAACTGGCTGTTTGTCTTCTTTCCTCTCCCTGACACGGTAGCATGGGCTCCCCATCCCTGGGCTCAAGGAAATGGGACCTGCCGACGGGGACAATGAACACCACTCTCGTCATTGGCCTCGCCTACATCTTCCTTGCCTACGTTGTGCACCCGGCCACGCAGTATGCATACCTCAGGGTGCGCGCCTACCGCGCGTGGCGACGCATCGAGGAGGGAGAGAGGGTTGACGTTACCAACTATCCCACGTGGATGGAACTACTCGGGAATTGCGGTAGGAGGGACACCGCTCGCGTCGTGGCTCTGCTGCTCCTGCTGTTTGCGTTGGCTTCGTGGATTTTGGATCTGTCGATAGATGTGTTTCCCGTGCCGAACCCAGCATACAGTCAAACCCTGGCGCCTCAGGTTTTCAAGTGGCCTGCAAGCAACTCTACCGGGGCTTCTTGGCACGTGAGTGTTTTTCAGAATGTGATGTCGTGTCCTTGGTCATTTCACGTTGCGGCTTGGTCGACGTGCATGCCGATGGAAAAATACATCTAGTCTACGTGATAAGATTTGGGTGAGTCTCAATTCAATGCGATCCTGGGCCGATGGCCACAAGAAGAATCGAAAGACACTGAATGTTGGGCGGGACGACCGGCCGCCGCAGGAGCCCTAACCAAATCCATTTTTTTTTTTTTCCATCAAATGGTCCGCTCCGAGGAAGATAATACGTCGGAGGTGTGGTGTCCTTGATCCGATGTGCAGGAATCGTACGCAATACCGTCTCCATCGTACGAGGGGGAAATATATACTTGGATCCAGCGGAGAGGGGAGCAAACAGGTTTGGGGGGTGAAATTGACGAGGACATTCGGTTCCCAGTGGACTTCAGACGGTGTCGTTATTGAGCGCACCCGCTGTGACGTTCGACTCCCGATCTCGTTTTTTCGAGTGCCAAACAATCAACACCATAACGCAACCAACCGTGTGTGGTGGCCAGAGGTAGTGGTTGCGCACCGATCGCAACCTGCCAAGGGTGTGGTGGGGAGGTTGGGCCTACGGGATCGATCCTGCACACATTGTTTGTCTGTGCCCTAAGCCCACGGTGTCAGTTGGCATAACGCCACTCCCTCCGACATGTGGGAATACTGGGCCCCTTTTCGAGGTGCAACCTCCACCCCCCAGCTTGTAATCGGTGCCCAACCTACCCAAAACCTGACCTCTGGCCACTCGTGTGGCCATGATCGTACTCGATAGGGCAAGGCATCGGTGAAGCGTGTGACGCCCACAAGGTGCAGGTTGAGAAGCACCCATCAGCAGGTCGCCTCGTTCCCCAATTTTACGCGCACGCTCCCTATCGTTTTCTCTTGTGGATTTCTGTCATATTGCTTGCGTTGCAGGTATTGAGCCTAACCGAAATCGACCAAGAGTACGAAGGGGACTGGTTGAACCAACCGAATGTCTTCGAAACGGTGGCCAAGTCGAGGTACTACGTGAAAGAATACAAGAACTACGTGTGGAGCGAACCGAAGGACAGGTACATCAACGGCGATATCATCGTCGCCAACTGGTCGCGGAATACAAAGCCGGATAACCTGGTCTACGGGGAAAGGGCCACTGTGATGGTAGACGGCATCACGTGCTCGTCGGGAGGTGAGGCGGACATCTTCACCGATGATCCCATCCCAGTTACCCTCAAGAACGGAACCGACGCCATCGAAGTATGGGGCACCGTTCTGGAGTGTGACCAAGGGCCTGCGGGTATCGACGTCATTGGTAGCAGCAAACCCTCGATCATTCTCACCGAGCGCGAGACGGGAGACACACACGTGATCGTAGAGGAGACCAGCAGCGAACCCAGCTTCCTCTACTCCGTCTGGAACGCGACCGGGGCTTCTATCACCGCTGCTGCCGGAAACTCCTCCGTCGAGATCGCCTACGCCTTCCACATCTCGTCCACTGTACGGCTTGCCGAGGCGGTGGTCACTGCGATCGTAAACGGCGTGGCCGGCGAGGGCGGCGGCGCTTGTTTCGGCCTCCTCCGAGCGTACAACAGGGGCCCTTATGATACAGTGGATTTTTCTGACTCCTATGGCAAACAAAAGGCGATGCCGTTCGGTGAGGACCCCGTGTCTCACTACATCAATTCCTTGAAGGACAATGAGCACATCATCGTCGGGGTCGAGATGAACACCAATGGGATGGTGGCCTTCGCTTTGGTGATAGGCCTGAGCTTCACCGGCATTGTGCTGACCCTCTTCTTGTGTCCAAAATACGAGATGGACGTCTACAACAGGTATTGTCCCTAGCGAGGTGAAACATTGTCGGTAGCAGGATGGTTGCGATTTCGTAGGTGTGGCCCGCCGAAGCAAAAATACGCATGTCAGCGTGTCTTGCATCGGTCTTCGTGCGCATATCCTGGATATGAGACGTTTCGTACAAGGTGCGTTCAAGGAAAAAGCAGGATGCCACCGTTCATAACACCATTCCTTATCTTGCGTGTACCAGACACAGCAGATCAAAGAGCCGACATCCGCCGTTTTACCGCCCACACACCGCTCAGGGACGAGCTGCTCCGCGCGATCAACCTGCAGGCGCAGGGCTTACCCGATGATCCGTCAAGGCACTCCGCGATGCGCATAGAAGTCCAAAGGGAAGATCGAAGCAGACACTTGGCCGTTACTATTAGCGAGTCCAACAGCGAACGGAGCCGCTGCGCGCGCTTCCTCCTGAGGCGAGGGCCCGAGGTGACCGATGACCCCGTGCCGGCCACGGATAGCGCCCCCAACGGACGTGACGGGGTCCCCGTCCCGAGGAGGCCGGCCCATATGTACCTTGGTGGCGTTTTGACGTGGTTGGGCAAGCCCATTCCCCGCCCAAGGAACCACGCCATCAACCCAGAGCCTTTGGCCCCAGCCATGGTCCTAACCGCCTCGCCGGTGCCGTCCAACGCCGGGTCTAGGGTGGTATCACCGACACACCCAACCGCCGAAGGATCGTCTGCATCTGCGACCGCGACACCGACGTTTTTGTCCGAACCCGGGCGGGGCGCCTCACGTTTCCCCGACGCGTCGCTCCTGTTCCGCAGCTCGAGCTCGGATGTCGAGGGGATAACCGGCTACGCCGATTATAATGAGGAGGAGGGGGATGTCGACGCCGAGATGGGCATGTAACGGGCCCCCCGAGGTTCAGGGTCCCGTGCCTCTCGAGGCTGGCCCGTCAACGGACCGCCCGTTTGCGGCTCTCCGTCGCAATGGTTCCTCAGCCCGAAATGGATCGCCGACGCGGGTGACGGCGACGGAACCGGGGGCGGGTATGCGGGGCAACGGGTGAAGTCCCATTTCGTGTCCCTTCGGACACGACTTCGCTTCCGGTGAACCCAGGTACCCGTCCCAGTTACCCTAGCGAGGTTTAGCGAAGATGGATAGTCGCTCTCACCTCTGCTGATGAAACGACGATGACGGCGTTCGAGGGAGCAGACGAAGCATGGGAATGCTCCCTTGCCACCAGTGTATTGATTTGATGTGGCCGGAGGCAGAGCGAGAAAAGCATCGCCGTTCGGGCAGCGAGCGGAAAACCTTGCTTGAGGGCAAAACAAGTTGAATCTAGGTATGGGTGCTTGCATGGGTTGACCTTCGATCATGTTTTTTCCGGAGCGGCACAGACAACGAGAAGAGATTTTGTGCTGAAGAATATCTTCTTATGGGTCTTTAACTATGCGTGTTTTGGTTTATTTCGGGTGCATGGGCTAAAGAAGTGTACGACCGACATGGTATTACGCGTTTATCTGTCTGATGAAGAACGGGAGAGGTGAGGAGCGTATATGCTCAGGGCTATACCGTAGAGGAGAGGAAAGGAGGCATAGGCCTTCATGCTTACTTGTCGATTGAATATTTGAGCGTATCGTATAGCAGACAATAGATAATGGGGGCGACTCGCGTTCCGAATTCTGTGGGGGCGCACCTTGAGCATGAACCCCAAGTTGTTAACATGTATGTATGTATGCGTATTCAATACCCATCTGATGGGTCGATGCAAGCGGCATGTCTATGGATAGATAGTGTTAGGCGGTACTGAAACTCGCATGCCCACTTCGAGCACAAGAAATTCGATGGGACATTCTGCCTTTGAGAGCTGGCGGGAGGGATTGAAGATACCCCAGATCGCAAGGATGATACTTCGGTCTGTTCTAGCTTGTGTACTTTCACGACCGTGGAGCTTCACCGCATTTCGATAATGTTGTGGTTCGATTGTCCTTTCAATGATTGTTGGTAACCACTTCCGCTCAACCTATGGATTGAAACGGGTCTCCGTCTAAGTCGCAGTGGGGATCTAGGCTACAAGTCTTCGAGGTGCTAGCAATGCACGGGAAGTCTTTTTCGATGGCACCGCGACTAGTCGGCGCACAGCCGGTAGACGGCAAAAGTATATGCACATAGAGAGGAAAGTAGCTGATGATAATGATGGAGTTCCGTCGTGTTTCTAGTAGGCGTCATTGCCTGAACACGCGTTCGGTGGGAACGTTACCGATGGCGTTGATAATAGAGGTTAGCGTCAGTTGAACAAGTTGAGGTACAGACAGTATTTCGACAATACATTTCGTGCATCAGTCCAGCAGCAATGTGTAGAAAAGGGTTAAATTTGATTTTGAACTGCAGCGTTGAGAGTACGCCGTCTGCATCATGTCATGCAGCGGGAGACGCACGGGGCTCTGAGTGTTTTGTTCAAGCCCCCTAGAGCAACGGCAACTATTGGGTGCGAAAGTGGTTATTATTCTCTCGCTGCGGAAAACTGATGGATGGGAGGCTATGTCCTATGAAGGGCGTCGACTGTTGATGCCGTTGAGCAACACTTTCTTCCGAGGTTGTGAATCGACGTTTACGGAGACTTTTTCACTTGATGCTGTAGTATGTTCTGGCGTTTTTTGTTTTTTCTTTGTCCGGGTACATGCTCAGTATAGTTTCATCGATTCCTGATTCTTGTTCGTCTGAAGCTGCAACCAACAAAATTTGTACTTACTTCCATCAGCGTTGGGTACACCAATAAGTCCAGCTGCGCTTGCTATCGAGGTTCTTCCACCCTAAGAACGAGACGTTGACACAGAAATGTGAGTCTTGAGTGGTTATTCGGCGTGCAAGGTGTCGGAGAGGAGATAGAGACAGGTTGAGCGAGGAGCACGTCAAGGAACCGTTTGACAGCGCTGCCTTGTTTACCATTCAAAGGGAACGCTCAACAGATATTGGCTCCTCTGCAAAACCCAGCTGGCTTTTTACATTTTTTCAGGTGTTCTCGCGGCGTGGCACGTGCATGCTCATACGCGGAAAGGACTTCAAAGGATTCCTCCGGTTGCTCACATGATGCCGTTGCAGGCAAATGCTCCGAAAGTGCAGGTGGCAGGTTGTCCATTTTCGTTGTGGCACCACAGTTCTCAACGTAGCGTACGTAGTTCGGCGGCTAATGTTGAAACAAAGCCTCATCCCCAATACACCGGTCGCAGGTGTGCCGGGGCCCGACGCCAACGCGTTGAACGGATACCGCTCGCTGGGCTCACAAAGCATTCAATAATTCAACGAAACTTTGCTTCTGCCCTGGCCTGGTCCACTACGAACACCAATCTCGCAACGACAACGCATCGCCAGACGAATAGGGACGACGTTGATCGGGTATTTTGCAGCATCGAAAAAATACAGAGTTCCCAAAAAGAAGGTCGTCGTTCGCGACGAGCAGAAGCCTTTCTCGTGGAAGTTATCGAGGTCCGACATCGTGGGTATCACCGAGAGAGGCCCACGGCGAAATTGTGTTTCTGTGAGTGTTCACGGGTCGCCTAACAACAAAGAAAAGAAGGCCAACGACCTCTGGAGGTATTCGCCCCGAGGTGATATTTCAGCAAGCGCGACCAACTCCCAGCCCATCGCCCGACCCCGAGAAACGTGTGCCTCCTGAAAAATGCGAGGAAATTGTCCTGAATAGGCCCTCTCAATGGCCGACGTCTTAGTACGCAGCTACAGCCGTACCTTTTGCGAACATCGCGTGGAGCGAAATTAAGATTGCGTGGAGCTTATATGGCACGTTCGCAAAGGAACGTACCGGGGCGGAGAAAGAGAACAGAAAGTATCACACCAGGGCAAAAGGCCGCCGGGGCGAAAAAGCCCCGGGGCCGTTATTTTTGTTGAAAAACATCAACGTCAAAATACTTCGACTTCCAGCTCCGAATAACTGAAACCATTTGCAGAAAGAGAGAGAGAGAGAGAGAGAGAGAGAGAGAGAGAGAGAGAGAGAGAGAGAGAGAGTACGGCAGACGTTTCTTTCCGGAAATACTGGGGTTCGTTCCGACTGCATAGTATAGACAACACTGTGAATGTATGCGGCTCGACAGAAAGGGCAAACGCCAGTCGATGGCGGGCCTTTAAAGTCGTTTTTCCTGCATTTTTTCAGCCTTGTACATAATGTCTTCTACTACACGAGTGCGTCAAACGACTCCTCTTGAAACTCTGCAGTTTTTATGTCCGGACGTAAAAATGCGTTGGATCTTAGAGGAACATCATGTTCGTTCTAGAGCTCCTCCTGTGTTTTTCAAACAACAAGCACATCCACCAGCACACACCTGTACCTCGTGGTTTCCTAGGTTCGGGCGAGGGTGGTATGTGTGGCGCTACGAGTGTGGATGTGTTGCTGATATGTTTTACTCGTCTACAGCAGTAGTAGTAGTGTTGTTGTAGCGTTCGTTGTAGCTGTTGACACAATGACTGCTGCTGGATCTTGGGAACGATTTTCAAATTGTTGGGAACCACGATATCCTCGATATCTGGACTTCGGCAGGGACTGCAATACCCCTCCCTTTTGCTGTCCTCTGCTCTTTGCAGCAGTGGCTTCCTACGTTCGGGCGAGTGTATGTGTGGTGCTGCGAAAGAACACATATGTATGTATGTATGTACTGTATGCACACACGCGTTCATTGACATGTGCATACGTTGAGAGATTCATTCATGATTTGGCATTGATTGGCCCCATTCCCATTCCCGAGACCTTGATATTACCCGCTGTCACTGAAGTCTCTTCATTGGTCAGCCGGTTAGCGCGGGTGCTAATAACCTAGACACACCTACCTATGCACTTGCCAATACACGGCGCGAAGGGCTGCAGGGCGGCAACTCCACGACTTGCCACTACACCAGCATTTGCAAATGATCAATCAATGATCAGTGAGAACGCCTGAAGACTCAAAAGGGTTAATCCTCTAGACTGCTCTTGGCTAGAGTGGAGTAGGACTAAACACAACTTTTTGTTTGGTGTTACTTTTGGTGTAGTAGTGGTCACGGCAGAGGTTGTGCCAGGATGCAATTCGATATCAATCGAAAGCATATTTCGGCGTGAACCCGAAATAATTGGATGTTTTTTACTGGACGGACCAAAGTAAGTCCACAATACTGCAGCAAATAGGTATGAGGACGTCTGTCACTCTCCTTACATAATTCAAATGAGTTTACTTTACCTCGTTCTTTTTCTACCAGTGGGATCGCCACCCCGAAACAAACGCACATGATTGTCCAAAAATCCGTTCGGTATGTTAACTAGTCTGCGCCACATATATATCGGGCGCGAATATTTGCAATCCATGGATTATAAAAGAGAACCACAGTCCAAACATCCGGACGGATCGAAACCCCGGGAAACCGCCCGGAGTGTCCCCGAAGAGGTTCTCCTCTCTCCCTCTCAAATTCAATATTATCTCGGAGCCTGGATCTAACGCCCGTTGTCTTCGGAAGCAGAGCTCTCGTCTGCAGCAACAGCCTCAACAGTCCATACTGCCATACTGGCACATATTTCACGCCAAGGCCACCCTTCGCACCCGGGATGCCCAGGAGACGCTAGGCCTCAGAGGAACAGGAGGACACGACGACACACAACGCCCCGTACTTAGAGGAGTGCTCGTCTCTCTCTGTGTGTGTGTCTATCCGCGTGTGGTGCTGCTGTTGTTGTGCGTTTCTGCTGCTGCAAGCAATTGTTGCTGTAGATTTTGTGAACTACATACAGCAGTATTCTTTTTTTGGTAGATATAACCTGCTGCACGGTGCTGCCGTGATGGATGTCAGTCATCATGGGGCCGTCAAAATCTGTAGGCATCGTTTAGTTCGCACACCGCAGGCCCGCTCAACAAACTCGAGACGCGGCTCACACGGTTTTCTTCGCAGAGCACACAGGTCGACAAGCACAGATAGACGCAGAAAAAAACAAAACAGAACAATCAATATCCAACAGCGATTTGATGATAGACTGACCCCCACCAAAAAAAGAAAGGACCTGGATATGACCCCAACACGGCAAAAAAGGGGGCGGAAGAAAGAAAAGAAAAGGAAATGGAACAAAAGAAATAAAAACAGGACAGGAACCAGATGGCCCCATCGAACGCTACACCGCAACAACCAAATAGACATACAAACACAAAATCGACAACATCACAGACGGCGATCGGCGCAAAAACGCCGAAGCGAAAAATAAACAACACACCGAGCCTTGACCTGCCGCCGGGGGGGGACAAAACATCGTTCAGGCATATGCCCCGGTGACGTCGTAAACCTAGGGCCGCGTACCGCTACTCACGTACCCCAAAGTATGCAACACCGAAACTAGAGTTGGGACCCCGAAGTCGCGGCTCTCTTGCTACCCCCTCTTGTGTATCTTTCTGCAGCGCCAGGTCGTCTTTTATTACTTGTCCTAGCGGGCAGGCGAACAGTTCCAGGGTTGGCCATGAAGAGAGCCGCCCCCCGCCCTCCCGTCGTTGTAGTTCCTACCCCAGCCTGCTTGCACATTGACCATCGTCAGAAATTGGTCCACGAGGGCTACGGCGACTGTCGGTGAAAAGCGATCAGACAAAATACTCGCGGCTTGCCCGAGCTTCTTCGTTACGTCGGCGTACAACACTTGTCTATCCTGGTCCGTGGGCCCCTTCTCCTTCAAGTCCAACAGGACCGTCTGCACCGTCTGGCTGCTCCCAACGAAAGACTTCCACCTCCCGCTGCATCCCCCCACCCCCTCTCCCTCTCCCTCTCCCGCCGCCCCGTCCACTTCTCTCGCAGCGTGGCGGTTGGATACCACCCACCGAGGGCGGGCGACATCCGGCCAGTCCTGCTGCGGTGTTCCCCTCGCCTTTTCCGTCAGCCAGTGCTCGTGCAGGAGGCCTACGTGGAATCTGAATCGGGGGCTGTACATCATCGCCGCCCACACATGGCGACAAAATAGCCTGAGAGTTTGGAGTGTGCGGCACTGGCAGAGATGGCTACCGTCGGAAAAGAGCAAGACGAGGTAGTCGAAGGCCTTGTCATCACGCTGCTCGTGAATCCCGAAGACGTAAATGGCGTCGCAAAGCTTGTCCTCGATGTACTCGAACGTGCGCCCCGAAGCTGCCGCGCGTTCTGGTCCATCCACCTCCCCACCACCCATCTGGCAAAACGTGATGGCCGCGGTCATCTCTTGCTCCATGAACCGCCGCGGCCAGCCCGCGATGGAGAACTCGCAGGACTCGAGCACACTCTTGAAAGCGGTCGCTGGTGGAGCCGCCATCCGATTAGGCGGCAGATGGTCGATTGCGTCACGCAGCATGGCGGCATCCTTCTGGGAACAGATGATGCCCGAAAAGTACTTCGCCACGTCCAAAAGCGAGGAGCGCGAGTTGCACCTATCCCTGATGAGGGCGTTTTGGCCTGTTGTGTGTGCGGCGGACAAACACGCAAGAAGCGACACACAAACCAAACCGTAGGTTAGTGATTGGTGTCATCAGACATCGTTGAAGTCGCAGTACGCCAAACGACTGAAAGAGAAGCCTATGACTTGACGCACCCATCGCCACAGATGTATGTACACGTGAGCCGGACGATCGCAGTGCACCGACCAAGTACATCAATCCCGAACAACAGGGGCCGGACAACAGCCACATGTTTCGAAGAGGTCGTAAACATTAGCGTCATGTAGGGAGTTGTTTACTGGTCATCCACTGACGGCGTACGATAAATTCGTCCAGAAGCACTCACCAATGGCATAGTAAATAGGGGGCAAGGAAGATAGCCGCCCCCAACCCCTACAGACGTAGAAAAACTCCCAAAAACAACGACAACGCTATATGCGCTGTCGTTCTCGAACAAAACGCTCATGATGGCAGATGACGCATACACGCACCTTCAACTCTTGATGTCGTCCACGAACCCACGGAGAACACCAGGGGCGACACATATTCCGCCCACCGTGCACGGTCGTCATATACTACTTGCATGTACTTCTCCGCCTTCGGGTACTTTTCGATGAGGGCGTTGAACTTCCGTTCGAACTTCGCCAATGACAGCTGCTGACGCACACACCTGAACTCGTCCATGAAAGGCTGCGGAAAACACAAACGACGTGGGCCGGGTGGGTGTTGCGTGAGTTGGGGCCTTTGCGATATGGGCTACCGGTCTGTAACGATTGACTGCCACCAACAACCCCGTACACTTCGTTAGCGCTAAGGCGAGACGAGGAGAGGGTTGAAAAAACTCAGCGACATACCATTGGTGCTTACAACCTGCTGCTGCTGCTGCTGCTTTTTCTGTGTGCACTGGACGTCGTGAGGTATGTTTCCGTCGAAGCCGAGGTCGTCTCCGCATCACGGTCTACGCAGAGACGCTGGATATCACTCTTCCAAGTAGGCGACACTGATCCATGACAACGCACCAACTCGCACAGGGGATACAAGCGGGAGTGGGGGAGGGGGGCTAGAGTGGGCAGCGTACGTCGCGCGACCAGGACAATACGAGAGGCCAGACTAACCACGCCAACACACACAGTAGAGCGCACCTTCATGTACCCACCAAGGACTTTAGCGAGGGCCTTGATAACGTTCTGGTTGAGGTGCCATAAATTGCGCCTCGCCAGCGCGTCCGGGAACACCTCTCGCACCGCCGCCGTCATCGCCGCGTCCGCGTCCTGGATGAAGGTATCCGGCTGCTTCCCGCGAGACTCCAACGCACTCTTCAACATCCACAGGAAAGTGTCCGTTGTGGTGTCGGCCGTTATGCTTTTGGCCGACGATCCGCGTCCGATACTCCGAATCGACGACAGCGAGCACACCGAGAGGCATACGGTATCTGTTCTTGACAGCGGTGTCGTCGTAGAGCGCAACGTGACCGTACCGATTCCAAAGCGCCACCTGCGTATTCGGAGCATGACGTCGAAGGGGATCGAGAGCACTTAATTGTGGGTGTGACGTGTGTTGGACGCGTCACAACGCACCCCCACCCTTGCCTACGGCGTGCTTTCGGTCAGACGTCCTACATTTGCGGACGGCGAAGCGGTACGTGCGAGATGCTAAAATGAAAGCAAACCTTCCGGCTGGGGAATATTCGTATGGGGCACAACGACCGGCGACCTACCTGCTCTCTCGTTTGCCACCAGATGTGCGTCAGGCGGCCGCTGTCATCCATCTTGATCTCGCACACTCCGCCGTCGGCCGTCGCGGCCATGACCTGAAATTGCAACATGAAATTGCAACATGTTAAGCGCCCGGAAACATCGAGGGCATCAGCGCAAAACCACGACGACGGCACGGCACACATTTTTTACCTCCAACATTTCTTGGTTTGGTGTCATGGGGCATATATTCTCCCGGTT
This sequence comes from Ectocarpus siliculosus, assembly GCA_000310025.1. Classification (NCBI taxonomy): domain Eukaryota; class Phaeophyceae; order Ectocarpales; family Ectocarpaceae; genus Ectocarpus; species Ectocarpus siliculosus. Next base: position 2,071,354 of record FN649730.1, on the reverse strand, counting down.
GTCACCTGCGATCGTATGTGTCTTGTCGCCCGGATACCGCCTTGAGCAAAACCCAACATCCCACACACAAACAAGAGAGGCAACAGTCTCAACGGACACATGGACACATGGACACACCTCTTCGTACGCATCGGCAGCATCTCTCGGCTTCTCCGCCCCGTGCACAATGGCAGCTGCGTTCTGCACCGCGCGCTTGTTGATGTCGATGTCGCTGTCCTCGTGCAACGCCTTCATTGCTTTCGTCACCTCTTTTGGCTTCATCCCATGACCTGCGCCGTATGGGAGAGCCGGGAGCACAAAAATAAGTGGCGTGTCACAGACAAACAGGGTAACAATGTGGAGGCGACAGCAGTACCACGCTTCAAGGGCCGTTCGTCATGCGGCATCATGACTACCAACCATGACAAACCGTGGGATACGACGGGAGCCACTGTAGACCTACTCCAACGAGTTCAATCTTCCTTGCCCCATATTTGATTCACAAGACAAGACAAATGAAACGTTTCGCCGTCCACCGCTGAGTACACGAAAACAGCGAACCGAACGTGCACGCGTTGAAAGGCACGAGGTGCAGCACAGCAGGGACAATCAATTGGCGTGCTACACCCACGGAAACAATGGCAGGGCCTCTACAGGGAGCCTTGATGTGGACCGGGGGAATGCCAGATACCGGTGCTCTTTTCATGGGGCCAAGGGGAACAGCAGCAGCAACATCAAGTAAAGCACACAAAAAAACATTGTGGGTGTCACGCCGAACGGCACGTGTCAAGCACCAACCCGTCTCGCCTGCGTTTCCGGCGGGGGGCTGGTGGTCAATGTCTGCTGCTGTTGTTGCTGTACGGGGTGGGCTTGTACAGGGTAGCCCGCAAAACCTCCGGCGGCCCCAGCATCGGGAGCACCCACAGGGGCCGGAGTTCCCAACGGCAGACCAGTGCGAGGTGAAAGCATGGCCTGCAACCGCACGCGAAACCCACCACGCGGCGGAATGGAAGGACACCATGTCAACGTTTGATCACAAGACAAGACAAATGAAACGTTTCGCCGTCCACCGCTGAGTACACGAAAACAGCGAACCGTACGTGCACGCGTTGAAAGGCACGAGGTACAGCACAGCAGCGACAATCCACTGGCGTGCTACACCCACGGAACAAACATTGCCGGTGTCACGTCGAACCGCACTTGTCAAACATCAACCCGTCTCGCCTGCGTTTCCGGCGGAGGGCTGGTGGTCAATATCTGCTGCTGTTGTTGCTGTACGGGGTGGGCTTGTACAGGGTAGCCCGCAAAGGCTCCCGCAGCGCCAGCATGACGAGCACCGTAAGAGGCCGACAGAGCAGCACTGGATGGAAATTCCTAGCAATGACACTACCGCACGGCAGGCCACGGGTCCCACGACGCGAACATGGAGGGTAGACACATGAAGTTAAGGGGTTGGGCAAGTGCGTGCACAATGCCTGCACCTCTACCAGCCCAGCACTGCTGTAGCACCACCATACAGCCGAGCAGCCAGAAGAAAAGACGCCGGACTATACGGCAAGGACAACAGGCAGGGCCTGGCCTGGCCTGACCACACCAGTGCAGGCACATGATCACCAACGTACGTACGACGGCAACAACAGGTACAGAGCAGCATCGACACGTGGGACAGCATGAGGGAGGCTGCAACACAGGAGACAGACCAACACACACATGGCGCTGGTGCGGGTGCGGCCGTTGCTATTTTATTTCCAAAAAAAACATCACAGAGAGGGTGAGGGTGAGGCACAGACACAGAGGATGCACGGACGCCTGTCGGGACGGGATCTCACCAGTTATCGTTGTGTGTTGTCTCCTCGTCTTCCCCCAGCGTGCGGGTGCGTGTCGCCGCCTTCAGACGGCTCTCCGCCGCCGTGATTATCGCTGCTTTTATAGGAGAGGGAGAAGAACCTCTTCGGGGACACTCCGGGCGGTTTCCCGGGGTTTCGATCCGTCTGGATGTTTGGACTGTGGTTCTCTTCTATAATCCATGGATTGCAAATATTCGCGCCCATATATATCCCCAAATCATCCAGACAAATCAGAGATGAAGCAACCTTGGGAACCGGTGTGTGCGTGCTTGTAACCTTTTCTATGCCTAAACTATATACTCAAATATCAACAGGTGCGCGCAAACCTTTTCCAAGAAAAAAACGACAACATCTCGGTACGTTTCTAACTCCGGATTACCCTCAAGCATCCTATATTTATCATCAGTATTCTAACCTACTTGATCGCGGGGCTTTCAAAGTGCATCACAAGCGTGCTGGGCACCGTAAAACCACTCCCAAAACACACCAATCTCTACCGCTGATTCTTTCTAAACTAGATATTCACCTAGTTCCTGTTCTCCTTTCGAGATCCTAGGGTACGGGGTGAATGTCACATGTTTGTGGTACTTGGATATGAGTCCGATCTGTGCATCCTCTGTGGGGGATACGCGTATGGGAAGTATGGGTGTGAGGGTATGTATGCGGTTGTGGTCCAAGTGCGGGGCCCCCGGGAGCACACAGCGGTGTGCTCCCGGCACTTGCCTGAGGGGCTTGCGTGTCGAATACCAGCTTGCCTGAGGGGCTTGCGTGACGAATATATACGATACATGGTCCTTTTTTATCAGCTGTTCCTGGGATAACATAGTCCCCAGTCTCAACACCACAGACCGCTGAGGGCGGCAGTGCACTAACACGATATCGTGGAGCCTAGCTAGGCCAGGTGTTGGTACAGCGATGACGGAAAGAGAGAGAGAGTTGTTGGAAGAAAGAACGAAGAAAGCGGAAGCCGAGAGTGCGGAGTTACGGAGGAAACTTGAGGAGGAAAGGGAGCGCAGTTCAGCGGGAGACGCTACGAGAGATAGGGTGGATGGCGCTGGGTACGCGTCGGGGTATTATAGGGGTGGAGCAGCCGGGGTGGCGGACACCTTTGGAGCCGGGGGAGCGGCTACTTCTGTTCGAGATGGTCCAGTGCAACAGCAGTACAGGGACCGCAAGCCACCAGTGTACGACGGCAACTTCCCGCTCTTCAAGACGATATTCGAGGTCTTCCTCGCCGGCGAAGATCTTGGGCACACACTCACTCTCCCGGCGAGTCCTGATCAACGCATCTGGCTCATCCACACATCCAGGAGCGAGAACATAAGATTCCACAGTGAGAAGCGTGTGCGTGATCACGAGCGTGCTTTCGATTACTTGAGGCGAGCCACGAAGGGGGCGAAATTCCAATCGACGATTCTTGCTGTAGGGAATGTGTCGGGGGCATGGGAGGCTGCCCAGGAGTTTTGTCTTCCGATGAGTAGCTCTGAGAAGGAGGCCCTGAAGTTGTCCCTCGCTAACATGAAGATGCAGCTCGGAGAGGACCCGCAAGACTACTTTCTGAGGTTTAACAAAGTGCTGAATACGCTTCGCGCTGTCAACGGTTGTGAAATCCCGGAAAGTGAGGTCCTTGCGACTTTACGTAGAAGCCTCTCGGCAGACTACGAACAGGTCAAGATCGTGCTCATGCATGATCACACGCTCACACGCAGAAGCTTAGAGATTCTTGTGCGTAGCCACCACGTTGAGAAAAATCTCGGTGATCGTGCGCAGCGGACGGCCGCGCCGGCTAGCGATCCGCACGCTCTCCGTTTCGGCGGAAATTCACGGCCCAACGGTAACGGCGGCGGCGGCGGCGGCGGTGGCGGCGGCGGCGGTGGTGGTCCGCAGCGGAGGACCGGTGGGTTTTCCCAAGGCAGACAACAGGGTAGAGATGGACAGCAGCAGCCGGGGTGGGGAGGGGGAACTCAGGGAGAGTACAACGGGGGATATCGCCCGCAGCTGCAGCAGCCGCAACAGTCGTTTCATCAGCAGGCGCCGCAGCAGCAGTATCAACGGAGATTCCCTCAGCATTTTCCGCAGCAGTCGTTTCAGCAGCAGCAGCCCCAGGAGTTCACTCCCGCAATGGCGATGGGATTCGTTCCGGGTGGTCCCAGGGACCCCGGGCGGAACGCAGCGTGGCCGCAGGAGGCGTCCCCCATTCCCCCGGGATCACCGATGTGCGCCGTGCCCATGTGTGGTCGCTGCGGTCATGTCGGGCACACGGCCATCATCTGCCAGGCTCCTCCGCGATTTTATGGTAGGTGTTCTATTTGTGGTGAATCCGGCCACACGGCGCGCAACTGCAAATTTAACACATCCAACAATCTGCAGCAGCCGCCGCGCCAACACGCGGCGGCCAACACGTCTCAGGTACCCCACCTCAACGCCGTAATGCACCCACCTTACCAGCCTTTCTCGCAGCAGCCTTTCCCCCAGCACTCCCATCTTAACAGCGCGGAGCCGGGGTATTCGGCAAGTTGTGTAGACGGGTCGATAGCGCACCATTGGCCCGTGTCGGCGCCTCTTCCGCAGCAACACCTTGCCATGGTACATCAGGATGGTTCCAGCGGAGGTGTGCACCTATGGCAGGGTTCCGGCGGCAGCGGCTATGGTGGTGTGCCCCAGCAGCAGGAGCCGCAGCAGCAGCTGCAACAGCAGGAGGGCCGCGCGTGGGGGGATGCTTCCGGCGTGGATATACAGGTCAGTGGCGGTGAGGGTGAATGCGTTGATGGAGTAGGGGGGGGTGGTCATGCCGGTTCGTACGGCACCGTAGAGCCGGTAGGTCCCCCCCCCGATCGTAATGCTCTTCACGTTTTCTGCCAACACCGTCACCCTGTAGCGTATCCACCGGCCCCTTTCTCCACTTTGCTGTCGGCGACTGGGCGTACCGACTGGTGGGTTGGTGATAGTGCCGCGTCTACCCACCGCACTAGCAGCACCGACTTCGTGTCGTCCCCGGTCGCCGCGATGGCCCCGGGCACCTCGACGGACGCAGCAGCGGTGGCGGCGGCGTCTTGCATCGAAAATCATGGGGGGGGATGTCATGTATGACCATGATTCTAGAGGGCGTGAGCAGCAATCGAATTGGTTCGTTTTCTGGCCTTGTCTATTTGTGTTTTAGGTGAACGGCAAAGCAGGGGGGACTGTTGACATTGAGATATTAGCTCGGGGTGAATTTTGGGAGCTGACAGCAGGGGGGCTGTTTGCGTGGATGCTTGCTTATATTTTCCATCGTTTCTTGGACAACAGCGACGGTACTGATTAGCGGGTGCGCGCTGTTTAGGATTTGGTATTGGAGGAATGGGTTTGACATGTTTTGACGATTAATGGTTGGGGCCATTGTGCTTTCCGAATTCTCGTTTTGATTGGTCAAGAAGTTGAGTTTTTGTTTTGTTTGAGGATTTGGTGCCAACTCTTTTTGGAAGTTGTTTTTTCCAGAAATGTCCGTTTTCGTTCCGACGCCTTTCTGATGTAGCACAAATAATTGTTGGATACTTTTCTGAGGATGATTCTTTTGTGTCAACGGTTTGAGATTATTTCCAGAGACGAACGCTTTGGATTCGTGAATAAACTGATGGAGACGCTTTGTTGTGTTGGATGCGTAGCCAGTTTTGTTGAATAAGTTTTCCCAAGGGGTGTTTTTCTATGTTTGCTGATTGCGTTTTCGCCTTGGTTGCAAGATCGTACATCGTATCAAGTAGGGGGGCTGTTTGTGGTACTTGGATATGAGTCCGATCTGTGCATCCTCTGTGGGGGATACGCGTATGGGAAGTATGGGTGTGAGGGTATGTATGCGGTTGTGGTCCAAGTGCGGGGCCCCCGGGAGCACACAGCGGTGTGCTCCCGGCACTTGCCTGAGGGGCTTGCGTGTCGAATACCAGCTTGCCTGAGGGGCTTGCGTGACGAATATATACGATACATGGTCCTTTTTTATCAGCTGTTCCTGGGGTAACATAGTCCCCAGTCTCAACACCACAGACCGCTGAGGGCGGCAGTGCACTAACATCACACACTATTTATTCTCCCAAATGGTGGATGGAGGATAGGGACAGCCCGCCTTTGTGGGGGATGTCTCAGTCAGTCTGCAGGCCACAGCGTTTTACCGCCCTCCGGTACTTGTCTGTTTTTTTTATTTCAAGTGGTTTCCGTCAAACAGTTGGATACAAACGGTTCCGTATCGGAGAAAAAGCGCCCATCTGGATTTTGACGCCTTCGAGATGCTAGAGGTGGATGGCAAGCCCGAGTCGAAGAGTAGCACGACTATATAGTCGGAGAACAGCCTAGAGAGGGCAATGTATAAAAAAACTTTGATTTTGATCATTGAGTGAGACTTCCCTCAGTGCTACTAACAGCGACACGAGTATTGTATTGATTATATTTTAATTTTCTAGCCTCAGTCCTGCACCACGGTTGCTAGTTTACAGTGCTGTATAGGTTACG